>JAGFPH010000029.1:1273796-1290805 GCA_018207615.1 Philaenus spumarius
TGTGTACGTTGAATTTACACTCATAGGACAAGCCATATAAATCAGCTATTCATAGAGTCATTATAGTTTTTCCAGAATTTTGTAGCATTGTGTACGTCGAATTTACATTTATAGGACAAGCCATATAACTCAGCTGTTCATAGAGTCATTAAAGTTATTTTCAGATTTTTAGCATTGTGTGCATCGAATTTACACTCATCGGACCAACTATATAAATCAGATGTTCACAGAGTCATTATAGTTTTTTCCAGAATTGTGTAGCATTGTGTACGTCGAATTTACACTCATTGGACAAGCCCTATAAATCAGCTGTTTATACGTGATTAAAGTTATTGAACGATTCCATAAGAGTGTTTGTATGCATTGTGCTTATATATCGTCTAAAGTGATTACTTTAAAGCGGTCATTATTGCCGGCCAATTAAGATAATAGAATGTAAAAATAGGAAAGCTCGCAAATTTAGAAATACACAACAATAGACAAATAATTGTGTTTTATCGCGCACTATTAGATCCACTAAATGTATTCAAAATTATCTTCTTAGCGTAATTTGTCAGAGCTTATATTTATCACATTTACTAAATTGGTTCTACTTACATTCTTAATACTTTCTCCAAAAGATGCTTTGCGTATTTTATAACGAGCAAATCCTAAATAATTATGTATATTTACATTATTATATACATCGCTAATTATAATTTGCCTATAGGCTATTCAACATATCTGTTTTCATGGAGAGCGAAGTTTATCGCAAACGTGTATTCCTCAAAACCGCTAAATTTGTTCAGTACTTCTTGAAAACTTTTGTAAACTACTAAGCCCCCGTCAAATATCACAGACAGAACTATTAGATACACATCAGAAATACACCATTTCAAAAAAACACTATTTAAAAACAAGAAACTTTATATAGGATTCCCTAACTATGCTGACGGAAATTTTTAACTCGGTAAATGTGTACAATTAAAAGGATTATGAAACTGTAGGCCTATTTGTTAAAATTTTGTATTTACATAAGTTACATTATTTTATATCTACATAAAGAAAGACACAAATATTATCTTTTAATTGCTTTTTAGCGAATTTCCATAAGAAAAATGAGCTATTGCAGTGGCCCTTATGGTAAGACCCAAGGTCGGGAGTAGCAAATGAGCACCGATCATGGTCCCAGAACACGTTTTGGGGTGTCATTAAAAATTATATATATATGTATATGTGTGTTCGCACTTTAGCGGCCGCATTTTAAGTCCGATTTGGTCCAAATTTGGTACACGTGTTGGTTGTCTATGTCGCTCGCACGAGTTCGTTAGCCAAAAAAAATCAGCAGTACGTTTTTTGACCGGAAGTAAATATTTGTTGAGATTTTACTACTACGTTTTTTCTAAAAATATAAATGTAGGATGTTATTCTGCACATTTTGTTTTTTACGCGACCTTATAGCTTGCTTGGTTCCTCCAAAATCGATCAAAACGTAAAATACCATAAAAGTACCCGGTTTAAAGCCAAGTGGTGCAAACTCGTGAGGCCACTAGGCGCAAACAAATTCTACTAATATATTGCTTACACACAGACAGCCTTCGTGAGTAGACCTATTTCCCAAATTGCATATAAACTTAATTTTGGAAATTTGCTCAACTCACGTCAGCGGTCCAGCTGCGTGGTCGAATTATTTTCATATTGATAGATCAAATGATTTAGACGTTATTAATATTATAGTGAAGAAATTAATAATCTTTATATGTAATACGAAGATGTACGAATGTTTCCGAAGCTAAGCGAATAAGGTAGGTATCTCTTCTTTAAATTTGTATAAACAAATATATTGATGATGAAAGGTTGTATTTATATACAGTTTATAACCTCAAAGCAAATATTATAACGTATTATAACATACAATAATTTTATTCTATAACTCATATTTAAAAAAATCAACTTCACAAGAAATTATAACTATTGAAGTTGTAAACATAACCCCAAAGTATAATCTACGCGGGGTTTTGTTTAAGTATTCAAGCTGATGGGTGAAATCAGCTGTTATAATATATGTCACTCACGTACGTACATAGCTTTTATAGGAGTTGATATAAATCTGTTTAGTGCAAAGTACTTATTGTGTGTATCTCATGAAGGAAAAACAATTTTAATTAATACACATAAAACACTTTTTTTTTACTAAACATCAAACAAAACATGTTAAGCAAGTTGTACTTTAACAATGGTTGGATGCCCATAAGCAAAGATGCAACTAAGCAGGAACGACGGTCATAAATAAGTTAACTTTGACAAGGCTAGTTTTATGGCCGGCTTATGGTTTGATGACTGTGCAGTTGGGCTTTAGATTTCCCCTCCCCTCCCCTAGTTCACGGACCAATCAAATCCACTCAAGCGCAACGTTCAACCAGTTTGACGTATGTTTAAAACAAATCCACTATGATATAGATTTACTTCCGGACACGAGTAATCTGTTTTATTTATTGTAGAGTAGATCGTATACATAGCAAAAAAAATGTTACAATTTAATAGCAATCAAACGTAAAGCCTATGGTCTCAATTGAAAATATTTGTTTTTTCGGATTTAAAAATACAGACATCAAAATGGTTTATGTCAAATTATCAGCCACGAAACAATCAGAACCGCTAAGTGTGCTCATCGGCCCTTTAGAAAACAAAGATAGGCCTATAGTTTGAGCTGCATACAATCCAACTTCTTAGTTCTGATGATATTAAGTAAAGGTATAGAAGATATTAACGTAAAACTGATTCACAAACGTATTAGTGCTCTTTAAAAAAAATCATTTTGCGATAGTTACCTATTTTCTAGTGATGAACAAAGACTTTTGTAGAGCTATTGAAATTTAGCATGGTAACGAGAAGCGCCACTACGGATGTAGATGCACTACAACGGACGTAGAAGTGACACAATGCCACTAAAGCATGTGATAAGCGCAATGCCACAATGTGACTGTGAGAAGCGCTACTAAGTGGCTACGTGTGAAGGGAGAAACGACCACTGAGAAACACTGCTAAGTGGCTACGTGTGAAGGCGGCCTAATACAGAATAGAATTGATTATAAATAGCCTATAATATAGCCTATAATAATTTGACGATTTGAATTAGTTTAAGATATTAATTCAAATCGTCAAATTATTTAAAAAGAGAAAACAGTGATCACCATAAACTTCTTTACTAATGGATAACTAGACCAGGGCCAAACCGTTTTAAGTACCGCAATAGACTATAAATTCTTAGCAGTTTGCGAATGGTCAGAAAATGTAGTTATTGGTGTAAGTAATTAAGTAATTAAGGACCCGACTGAGTAAAAGTCCCGGAAGGGGGTGGGGATGGTTGTATATACGTGTTTGGGGGTGTATATTCGTTTTTTGCGATTTGCAGCTAAACTATGCATCCTATCTAAACAAATTTTATGTAAGCCGAGGTGACCGTGCGTCCACACACGGTTTAACGGTAGTGAGTTGAAGAAAAGCATGTAAAAAAGCGGTTGAGCCGTTTACCTTACGAATGATAACATCTTTGCAGCTCGCCAATGGTTACCCGCTTCTTTTAGAATTCCCACTAAGAACGCATCAGGGGAGTTAGAGGGATTATGAATTTTCAGCTCTCCACGGAATATCAAACATTTTCTGAAAGTTGTGTGAATCAATTGAAGTGATTCCCTCACTTCAGCTAATAGACCTTCTTGCTGAAACCACTGCCCCCTAAGGGGCAAGTTTAAACATGCGCAAGCCGACAGTCTAAGAAGATAGATCTGAGGTCACCACCTGCTCCAGTCCCGCCATAACTAACGAAAAGCTGGCTTCGTTGATCACAAAGCTTATTTCTATTTTTATAGGTTCTGCGAACAAAAACCCGGCAGAGCTGCTTGCAACTATTTTGACCAGCCTCCAGAATCTAATTCTCGATAAATAGAGATCTCAAGGTGGTGGTCTGAAATGCAAATGGGGTTCGCCCAAGGCGCAATGATCTCCACTACTTCGCTACAGAAGAGAACGCTGATGCCATCCTACTCTGTAAGACTCATCTACAGCTGAGTCACGACTTTACACTTCCTGCCTACAGGACTTATCATACCTACCGGGTAATAAGATCCTGGGGTAATCCTGGGGATGGAACCGCTGTATTAGTGCACCGCACGCTGACTCACAGAGATTTCCCCACTAACACAGTGCATTTTGAGCCCACAGGTGTTTTCGTACAGCTTGGGGATTTGGTGAATTTACTAGTCACAGCATATGTCTCACCAACACACTTTCCCCTAGATCGCTTCTTGTCCGATCTGGACATTCTTTTTCAATGTGCCGAACATGTCGTTGTTGCAGGTGTTTCAACGCCAAGCACAACTCGTGGTCCCGAAGGACCAACACCAGGGGCAAGGCTCTTCGTCGTTTCATCGATACTCAGCCTAGGTCTTGGCACCTGCGGAGCCCACTACCCGGCCCATGTGCTTGCTGATGTGCTCCATATAGTACTAACCAAGAATGTTCCTTTTCCTATAGTTGTTCGTGCTACGCAGGATCTCTCGTCAGATCACAGCCCGCTTCTGGTTACTGTCGCTGCTAAACCTACTTCGAGCTTACCGCCCAGAACTGTACGTGTCAGGATGACTGGGACCATTTTAACGAACTGATCACGGAACGCTTAACGCAGCCTGCGTTACCTCTGCGGAGAAATTAGACGGGCAGGTTAGTTCGTTACACGACCTACTAACACTCTCAGTTTCAGATGCTTCCATCCCTGCTTCCCAAGAGCCGTCACGGGAAACCCTTCCATTCAAACTACGGAAGGAAATTGCCAAGAGGCGGAGGCTTCGAGTCCATTAGCAGTTCACTCGGTCTCCGGGACGGAAGAACCTCTTCAACCGGCAGAACGACCGTGTTAAAACTTTTTTGAATGATTTCAGGTCTGATTCATGGGATTCATATCTGCATACTCTGGATTTGCAAGACGGTAGTGCTGGAAGGTGGCCAAGATACTTCGTAGTGAAAAGCGTTCCAGTCGACCTATCCACGGGCAGCGTGGCTTAGCCTACTCTGCCCTGGAAGAGGTTGAGGCGTTTGCTGACACTTTGGAGGATCAGTTCCAACCGAATCACGATGTTTGTGATGAGGATCATGCAGTTATGATCGAGGAGTTCGTTGATGACTATTTTGCTAAGTCACCCGAGGCTGACGACGTCATCGAACCCTTCACTATAAAGGATGTGCAGGACGCTGTCTCTGCGGTCAAACCGAAGAAAGCCTTCCGGCTGGATCGGATTGGTGGAAGGGCATTGCTTGCTTCGTCCCCTCAGTTAGTGGAGGTCTTATTAACTTTGTTTAATTCTGTCCTCAGGTTGCGCCCTACCCAAGTGGAAGACCGCAAAGATCATCCTCATTCCGAAGCCGGGGAAGGATCAACTCTTTCCGCAGAACTATCGCCCGATATCTCTGCTGTCGACCATCTCCAAAATCTTCGAGCGTCTTTTCCTTTTTAGGTTGCAGCCATAGCAGACCAGAGCAGTTCGGCTTCCGACGCGGTCATTCCTCTACGCTCCAACTCGTACGAGTTATCAACCAGCTGGTTGAACTAGTTCTACACTGTAGTAGTTCACACCCTGCTTACGCAACAAAGACCATGCAGAGACAAATGAACGCGCTGTCCCCGTGGCTGCAGAAATGGCGCATTAAGATAAATGCGGATAAATCTGATTCCATCTGTTTCAGGAAAAGGCGTAGAATGACACGCAGAGTCCCTCGCTGCGTGTAACTTGATGGTGTGGCTATCCCTTGGAAGCCTACTGTCAAGTACCTCAGCATAACGCTGGACAGTCCTCTCAACTTCTGGCGACACGAGCAGAACAAGGTCACCGAAGGAAAGCGAATCCAGGGTTTCCTCTCACCTTTGTTGGCAAGGCCTCCCCTTGCCAGTAAAAGCTAAATTAACAATTTTTCTGTTGAAAGTGCGTTCAGTGCTGATGTACGCGTCTACCGCTTGGTGGGCGCTTGCCAGCAAATCCAGCAGGAACAAATTGGAGACTCTTCAGACTGCTGCTATTAGCAGGCTCACGCATCAGCCATGGTACTTGCGGAACTCCACCACTAGGGACAGCCGGCATCCCTACCCCTAGATGTTTTCGCTAAACGATGTACTACAAACTGTTTTAGGATGCACGTGACTCGGGCTATCCTCATATAGCCGAGATCTGCAGGAGACTCAACATCCCGGAAGATGTTAGGCCTCGGCCTGCCGCTATCCTGGAAGATCCGCCATAGGTTTCTTCAATCCGCTATTACATCACGATCGACCCTAACTTGTTTGCTTTCATTTTCATTTTCAGTGAGTTTTAGATTGCTACTTGCAGCAATTAGGGAATTCCTTAGATGCTGCTAACGCTCCCACAAGTGATGCATGCGGAGAGTCTCTGTCGGTTTACGGTACCAGAGTGTGTCTGTTGGGTGTGTAACTTGTCCTTCAGGAGAAGTCGGCGCATCACTCTGTGCCTGTGTTCGGTTCAGAGTGACTGCCACGTGTGGGGGGGAGGGAGGTGGTTTAGTGGGTATGGGTCCTTTGGGACCGAGTCCCACAGTACCTTCTCTAACAAGAGGTCTGCGTAAGAAGCATTCTACCCTACAAAAAAAAAAAAAACACATGTGCTCGGCAGATAGCCTACATTTTAAACCCATAAAAAAAGCATAACTACCTATACAGGCACCGTGTTCTGTTGGTCATGCGCAATGAAAATAAGGGCTGAAGTTGTCTTACACCAGACAGTTACACGTTTACTGTGGGAGTGTTTCTCAATAAATCTGGTCTCGTGAAACCAAGAACGGAATTGTTAGTTTATAAAGCCATTTAGATAAATATGAAATTCGCGTATTATGAATTTATTCTTTATTATTTGTTACTGTACAACCTCTACGTTGTGTAAGTACGCTTCCGGTTCGACAGGATTTTTCTGACTGAATGCATTGCCTAAAGTTAGTACAAGTTATTGAAAACGATACTTAATTCATTTGAAACGAGCGCTAAGCTAAGCATGTTTTCTCAGAAAATTTCGTATAAACGGAAATAAGTCAAGTGTAGGTTTACACCATCCGTTTTTTACTTCCATTGCGTTAGGAAGGGAAGAGATAGGTTCTTCATTATTTAGTTTTAGTGAAATAACATGTAGAGACCTGGCGTGTGTATAAATTTAGATAAATATATGTTTTGTTTTAAGTGTTGTATTATTATGTATATTTAACTCAGTACGGTGAAGGACGTCAATCCCTTCTTATAAAAATAAAGCTTAGTCCTTCACATTTATTGCCTCGAAAGTCAACACGCATACCATTTTAAGAGGGATAAAATGGCAACAAAATTAAGGACAAATTTTAATAACGATTTAATATTTTGTTCCAACTGATTTTCGATTAAAATATATAATTATTTAACTGTAGAATCAATAAGCCTATATTTTATTGTGTGATTATTAGCATGATACCATATATATAAGATGGGCATATCCAAATATTTGTTACATGAATTATACATTTAGAGAATAAATAATAATATAGTAGGAGGCCTATTCAGCAAAAACAACTCCCGTTTTGTCCTTCCCTGGTTTTTTATCCATTCGCCATATATATAGGCCTACAACCTTGCTCGATATAACCCATTGTTAGAACTTTATTCTGTAAAATATTTTCTTCTAGATTTTCAAAACCTTTAAACAGTTTTAAACAGATATTCCAATATCCATTTTGTAATCTACTTGAGTCGGCAGAATTTTAATTTACTTGTGTTTCTTGCAAATGAATGGAATATGTTCAATTTAAAATTCATATCCAAGGAAACATGTTTTAAATAATTTAATTGTTAAAATATTTTAATAAAATATTGTTGTGATAAAAAAACTTTAAAAGACAATAATAATGTTTTAATTTTATACTAATTACAATTTTATATGACTGCCTGGACCATTTGATTTCTACGCTTATATTGCGAATACGATTATCACTGCACCAACCGGAAGAATATAGGTCGCGCCACCCTAACTTGAAGCAGCCCAAACTGACCCGGAGGGTTTATGGCCACCCTTCCGCAATAGACCCTTTTACAATCCTATAAGCTACGCTTACTTAAACGCCATAGTTCAATATTAAAATAAAACTAATAATAATGTGATATACTGATTCACGAGTTCATATTAACAACAACGATGTAACAAATATTTATGTTTTTGTTACATTTCAATCGGACATCTTTTACTGCGGTGCAATAAATCTAAAATTTAAAACTTGCTCTCTGCGTTTAAAAAACTTCTATTAAAACCGTAATGTTTGCGCAGAGTACATTGAGTAATGTTGAGTACAGACTAGACGATCGCCCGAATTACATGCTCGACCTGCGCGGCCATAATAAACCTTCTCGTTGACAAGCATAACGATTCGGCTGTACTATAATGTATCTTAATATGTCTTAATGTGTCGGTTTTTGTAATAATTCTAACCTATTTATTTATTTCATGTTTCTAATCTTAATATATGTGACAAATGTTTTAAATGTGCCAAATGTGTAAAGAAGACGATGCCAGAACAGGCGGAAAGTAAGAATAACTAATAAGGATCTGAAGATGACGGTATACCGTTGAAACCGGTAATCCTACACAGAAAAATTTGGATTGTTGACGGATGATATATAAGGTAATTAACCTATTATTAATATAAATCAAATTTTTATAACTCAAAATTCTTTACTGTAGCCTATATATTTTTTGCGGTTAAAAAACTTTAGCCTAAAATAAGTTCATAATTAAATACAGGATGATTCACGAAGACATGTAGAAACTTCGGGAGCTCATTCTACATGTAAAGGTAAAGAAAAAAGTTATATAAACATAGGTCCGAAAACGCTTTGTTTTCCAGATATCCGCCTTTTTGTTTTTGTACAAAATAATTCATATCTAGAGAAATGTTTGACTGATTGAGTTGAAAGTGGGCATGAAGTTTAGCCTAACAAACTATCTCAATAAAAATAAGCAATTATATCCAATCATGCCTTTCAAAATGGCGGTTGTTTGAAAATTTCAAACCTAAATTACTTAAAAACCGTTCATTTTATTGGAGTCATTGCTTAGCATAAACCGTAGACTACTAAAGCCTCGTCCACACTTACAGACTTGTACGCGGAAATATTGTCGGCCGATTGTCTTCACAGTGTTTTCTCTTGTATCTGGCGATGTTTCCAGCTAGTCTGCCGATAAGTTTGCATGTTTCTGAAGAGAAAATACAATGTTTTCTGTTTCCCAAACAAATGGGAAACACGGAGACAAGATACAAGTATTTTGTCTCAGGTCTGCATGTGTGAACGTTTCTGTTTACAAGAGACCAGATACAACCCGCAACTGTCCTGTGCAGTTGTCAGTCGGGACCAGTGCCGGCCTTAGGCACGCTTAGGGTGGCCCCACAAAAAAAAATACGTTTGCCAGATGAGTTATAAAGTTAATATAAAGAGAGTTTTTATAAACACAACTGCTACTATAACAGCAATCAGTCTAGTGTGATAGTGTAGTGTTGTTAGTTATCAATTACGTAGGCACAAAATAATATTAAACTGGAAAATTCCCCAATGGTAAATTTGTTTTCATTTAATAATAGCCTAATTTATTTTCTAATTTTATTTAATAGTTAAGCCTTATTAATATTATATCATGTTTTCTCTTGTTATCTATATGCCATACTGCGTGTATGTGATATATAGTCCTAATTATAGTGGGTGAAAGATGAGAGCCAAATTGAGGGGCCCCATATAAAAAGTTTGCCCCGTGCCCCGCACAAGCTAAAACCGACTCAAATCGTAAACTGTTGACGGGTGATTCATTCGCACTGAAATCCGTAGTTTTTTGGCCCAACAAAGCTTAACAGAATCTCAAAATATGTAGGGGCCATTCTTGTAAAGTTTCTAAAACCTGCGCCATCTTCTAATCGGAGGTCCGATAATAAGTTTCGACCAAAGTACGGCCTTTCTCCGAGAAACTTGCAAGTCCACCACAGGTTTACTCGGTAAATTAGCCACCACAGCTTTAGAAAGATAAAGCACGCACAAACTAAAACCACGTCCTCTTCAGTCACCATTTCGACAAACACTGGCTGGCTTGTATCAGAAACTGTGTTAGTCGGCCGACTGTCAGCATACACAGTCTGAAAGTATAGACGAGGCTTTACGTTTTGCAATTTATAGGTTTAGAGTCTTTAAATTAGTAGCCGAGTGCTACTTTGCTTAGTCTCAAGACTAATTATTATTACTTACGAGTAAACAAACTAAACTTACCACATAAACACATAGGCCTATAATTCAAGTTAATAAAGATTGAAACATTACACTTTAAAAGCAAATAATCTACCCAAACAATATTATCTATTCAAAAAATAGAGGAAAATGACTGGCGCATTATTATCAACTAGCAAAACGGAACAAACGTTTTGAAACAATTGGTGACATATGAAAATAAGGTTGGAAAAATGTAAACAACGTTTCCAATTTGCATGTATAAATAATACAGCTCTAAAAACTCCATTCAGCCCTCGGAATATATTTGCTGTTGATCCATTAATATTAATCTAAGCGCAGGCTGAAACTCGCTTTATTAAAAAGTTATTCTGTCTCAAGATGGTAAAGTTTTCTTCCATATTTCACTTAACAAGATTTCAGACAGTCAATTTGATGTGAGGGGGAGAATCTGTGTCTCACTAGGAATGATTAATCAGATGGAGCACCATCTGGGTGCAATTTTAAAATGTATTTCACTATTATTGTAATATTATTTTATTATTGTGTTGGTGTTGTATTTCTATAATCTTTCTGAAGATAGTTTACCTAAAATAAATCAAGGCATACCTCTGTATTTTTCATACGCTCGCCCGACTCATCCTCACAATGCGTAAACATCTTTTTCTTCGAGTAGGCTAAAAATGCTTACTTTATCAAATTTGTATTAGATTACAAACCTTTTAACGGTCTGTTGGCCTTGAAAAACACAAAAGTATAACTTACCTAAAGCGGCCTACACACGGTCAGTTTGGTGTGTCACTTCGGTGTGAACACTCCAAACTGACACACCAAACTGACCGTGTGTATGCAAAATTGATGTGAGCTCACACGAAAAAACTGAACTGATGGAATGATGAAAATTCATCATTTCGGCGTGACACACCGAACTGATGGTAGTCCGAAGTGAGCATATGTGTGGTCACGTCACTTCAGTTGGTCACATCAGTCATCTGCGCATGCAGATTGTTGTTGGATAGACAATAATGCCTGAAATTTGCACGTGTCGGTCCTCGCGTCGTCGTCTGAGTGTGGCAAAGTGCTTTCCCAGACACTGTTTGTGTTTATTAATTTTATGTCTGTTTTACTTAATAGTTAATACGGCCGCTTGGATCAAAGATTTTATCCTTGAATTTATAGAAAGGAGAAAATAAAACACAGAAACAATAATTCATCGTCTGAAAACATGATCGAACACAGAGTGGTCTACACACGGTCAGTTAATAACGTAATAAACATGTATCATAAAACGTAAATAAACACACGGCCTTAACGCATATCCGTTCACGGTGGATTTTTACTCGTGGATGGCAGGTCGAACTGACACACAGAAGTGAGCGCGTGGAGGCGATTGTTCCGTTCAGTTAGAAGTGACAGTTATAAATGAACACACCGAAGTGACACACCATACTGACCGTGTGTAGGCCGCTTATAACGAGTAGGAATATAGTCAATTAAAATCGTTAACACCATCTTGAAGTTTCTTTTTTACTTTCTCACTATACTATAGTATAGGCAAAAAATCGAAGTTGAGATTTTTGTGGAAATATCCGTTTTGGGGCCCCCTGAGTTCAAAAAAGTATTTTTTTACAAAATGTCTGTCTGTATGTCTGTATATACTCTATACAAAGCTAGAGCGAAAACTATTCTATCGATTTCAAACAAATATGCACCAAACATGTCAATTAGGCCTGTATAGGTGCACGAAAAAAAGTTTTGAAAAACAACCCCCTTTTTGGCAAAAAAATCAGTTATTATTTTTTTATAAAAAAAAACGGCTCTAACGATTTTGATAAAATTTGGCTTATTTGTAGCCTTTAATGTTTTTACCTATGCAAAAAACCGCATCTTTCTAAAAATTCTCGTTTAGCTAATAATAATAATAATAGGTAATTTTTGGGGTTTTTTGGCCATAAAGAAGGGGGTTGTTTTTCAAAAATATTTCTAAACCTTTTTTCATGCATCTATACAGGCCTAATTGAAGTTTTTGGTGCAAATTTGTTCGAAATCAATCGAATAGTTTTCTTCCTAGATAATAATAATAATATTTATTAGTTAATCTCTACTTTAATAAATCACCTCTCCTATCCACCTAAATATGTTTGTGAGAAAATATGTGCCAGTTCCTGGTACCGTTTATTGTATTACTAATTGTGTGTCTAAATTTAAGGTAGATGTATATTAAACTAAAAGATTACTTCAATTAGACTCGGGGTATAAGCGAAACAACTGTTTACCACCATTAACATTAGTTAAATACGGTCGAAATTAATTTAGGCATAAGCTGTCTAAATTCTTAGCGTTGTTATTAAAAGTATGAGCTGTATTCATTTACAACCGTTTAACTCAAAATAATATAATACATATATTAGAATGCAACCTTACTAATTACAACTAAACAGCTCACCTAAACAATTTATTTTTCATTTAATCAATGCATACTAAACTAAACATCAAATTACTTTATTTAAATATTTCGGAATATTATTAATTTAAAATATAATCTATTGTAATGAATTTACTTTCATTACGATGTATATTGAACAGACAGTCTGGGAACATAATTCTCTTGGTACTGTAATTGCACGATATATTACAATACTTGAACTGATGGCCCATTATAAAACAACACTTCTACATTATTCTGAACATATAGGGCCTACTGAGCTGTGGGATACAGTGGCGCACCGAGGATTTGGCTTTGGGGGGGGACTAAGCTCAGGTCAGAATATATATATATATAAATATTTATGTATATATTCAACAAATCCTAAACGGATGAAAGTTCTTTAACCTATCACAAAGTCTGTCACAAAGTCTGAAACATTATATTTTTTTTTAAAGTGAATGGCGATGGGCTTGAGTCAGACAATAGTGCAATATAAACATTCTTTCCGCAAGATCACCCCGCACTGACCTTGAGTGACGGTCTATCCAGCACCCCAGCGCGCTGCCTTTTAGGGCCACGTTATACGAGCGCTGATAGCGCCGCATTTTCAACGTCGCATTAACGTCAGTTAATTGGGTAAATGGTACTACTGTGGGCCATGTTATACGAACGCTATCAACGCTAGCGAATTTAAGTTGACCGGGCGTTGAGCGTTGCCAACGCGGATTGATGCGGACGCTATCAACGCCGAACAAAGTTACGTGGAGCGCAGCTACCAGAGAGGCCACAGAATAACTACTAGAAAGTACTTATTTTTTTCCAAAGTGATTATTGTGTACTTCAAAATGTACACAAGCGAGCCGAGTCGACACGGACGAAGTCGATTTTTTCCACGCTCTGACAGCATACCGGATCGGGTCGATTCGGCTCAGCTCCACGCGGGTTGGGTATGATACAGCCACAGGTCAAAACCAGAAAGAACGTTCGGTCGCTTCCACTTTTCGTCCACGATAATTCTACAATTCATGGTAGTTGTGGTGTGGTGGAATGCGCGCGCATCCTTACTACACATGTCGTAACGGTGCGGGTCTGTTAGATTTATCCACTGCTACGGATTTCCGCAACGGACCGGGTCGGCACCGGTCGGCACGGCTAAGCTCAGCTCGTGTAAGTATTACTGAAGCTTGATACACGATTTGAAAGCACTGGGTGTGTACACCACTGTCTAGCTCTCCTGATACACAGTTCCTCATATGTTTCTATTATTTGTAAAACATATAGACAAAATGACTGAATAGTTTCCTTTTTGGAATGAAGGACGCAACATTGACAAACCTTCAAAAAAGCTGTGTATAACACGGGACCCACGTTACCAACATCGCGCTTTCAACATCCCGTGTAACTTGGGAATTTAACGCCCGGTTTTCATCATTATCAACGCGGCGCTAATCAGCGCTCGCATACCGTCAACTCATGAACCCGACCGCCGAGACTCAAACATCACTGTAGGAAAATCATGATTGTGCAGGGTAAAAAGCATATTTATTTAAAAAAGAACGATTATTTATTTTTTCGTGATCACATCACGAAATTAATCAGAAATAATGTAATTTTTAATTGAATATAGACTACACATTCAACAATCGATTAGTTTAAAGTACAATCCACATTACTAAAAGACCTTCTGGGGGGGGGGGGACAGGTCTCGTTCGTCCACCCCCGTCGGTGCGCCACTGGTGGGATAGGATGTCACTGCGAGGACTAGCGCAATTTCTTTTTCTTTTCAGCGATGTAAACTAAATTTGTTTGTCATCCTGCAAAGCATCTTGCTTACGTATCGAACAGCTTAACATCTATGGTACATTTAGGTACCAGCTCCTATTCAAACCAATGACATCCAGATAAAGGCATCGCAGTAAGCAGCGACCTAAACTTTGAACCCAGTGAGACATCTTCGAACCCTAAGATTTCCTTCTCCATAGTCCTTACTAGGGCCATAGATCATGAATAATAAATAGATCTTGCATCCATACGGGGGCTGTGTGCCGGGAAAAAGGTTGTCGCGAAAATAGTACATGATCGCGACGTGAGGTAGCGCTAGGGAGAAATCATTGGTAGCATTGGTGTTTCAAACAGCTTCCATCGTTTCCCCAATAGATAGCGCCAAAAAAGTCGAATTTCCAGTGGAACAAAATATTGCATTGGATCGGAGTTCTATTAGATTATCCAAATACAATGCTAGGGCCTAGATGTGAGCGAAGTACGCTGCCCCGTAGGGCGCTCAGCGTGGTGCCGAAGGATAAATCAAAAGCACAATTTAAAACAAAAACGAAAAAAGATAATTAAAAAATATTCGTTATAACAATTCATTCAGTTTTCTTTATTAAAAAAAAAAATGCTGTTTAAACTGTTTAACCAGCTGCAAAATTTTATATATGGGCACCTTACCAAATTTTATTTTACTTCTGACGCTCCCCAGTTTCAGAGTTCAGTAGTAAAACAAGTTTAAAGAAAGAAAAACATAATTAAAATGCCTTTGTCCCAAGAGAATTTGAGTTGACTGGTAACAATGGTCAATGAAAATTACTAGATAAATGAAATGGACACAAATTTGATACTAAAGCCAAATAAAAGGTACCACTAACTGGCACATACTTTCTCACAAACATATTTAAATTATTAAACAGATTCACTGTGAATTCATAATTGTAGGAGGGGTAGGAAGAGGTGATATTAAAGTAGGAGATTACTAATAAATATTATTATTATTATTAGTTAGAGAGAAAACTATTCCATCGATTTCCAATAAATTTGCACCAAACACGTCAATTAGGCCAGTATAGATGCACAAAAAGATTTTTTGAAAATTTTTGAAAAACAACCCACTTTTCGGCCAAAAATCCCCCAAAAAACCGTTATTATTATTATTATTAGCTAAACGAGAATTTTTAGAAAGATGCAGTTTTTTGCATATGGTAGGGTACATTAAGGGCTACAAATAAGCAAATTTTTATCAAAATCCGTTTGAGCCTTTTTTTTATAAAAAATAATAACTGATTTTGGGTTTTTTTTTTTTGCCAAAAAAGGGTTGTTTTCCAAAAATGTTCAAAAAATCTTTTTGTGCATTTATACAGGCCTAATTGACGTGTTTGGTGCAAATTTGTTCGAAATCGATCGAATAGTTTTCTCTCTAGCTTTGTGTAGCCTACATACAGACAGACATATATACAGACAGACATTTTGTAAAAACCACTTTTTTGAACTCAAGGGGGTCCCAAAACGGATATTTCCAAAACAATTTCAACATCGATTTTTTTTTGCGATCCCTATACTTTCTCTGTACTATATATAGTATAGTGAGAAAGTAAAATGAAATCCGGAAAATTCTCTTTTTCGTGATTTTTGTTTTTAACTTTGCATTCACTAATTATAGTGAATAAATTGTAGCCTACTACTTGTAAATACAATTTCTTGTTGATTTCTTGTAACCTGACTTGTGATTCTATTCAGTGACGTCCCATTATATATTTAATTATAATGTAGCCTAAGTTTTTAAATGTACTAGCCTATGTAATTATTTTCTGAAGGCGTAAAACATGTACAAACGATTCACAATTTTATTGTAATTAATATTAATATGCTTAAAAAAGATGTCTAGCAAAGTTAACACAATCATACAAAAAATTATTTGTAAGTGAAATTGAACTATAGTTTGAGTTTAACAAATCGTTAGCAATCGTTTTTTCAACCCCAACAAATTACTCCGACAAAAAATAAAGCTCACACGCCCCTTATAAAATTAGAAAGAAAAGTAATTTCAGATTTATAAAAACGGCTAAGATAAAAATAGTTTCAACATTTCAACAATAATGTAGGCCTAACAGCGAAGTTTTATGCAAATAGTAAACGCAAATTTGTGAAATTTTCAAACAAGGATCATGATTTTTTAAATAAAAATAGTGTTTAAGATTACTGATAACCCTAATACTTAGAAGAGATTCCGAAATATTATTTGATTACACTAGAAAAATGTCTAGGACCGGTCACTTGGTATCACCTCTCCGATATAGAAAACTTTGACGATGCATTTAGGATTGTATGTTAGTTTTGCAGATAATAGGCTATCTCTAAGGCCGGCCGCACACCGGAACGGACAAAACGTCTTTCGACAAAACGTTTTGTCGAAAGACGTTTTGACGTAAGAGTTAACATGCGTTTAAATGGGGATGCCGCACACCGACCATGTCTTGTCGAAAGACATCTTTCGACAAGAAAAGACGTCTCGACGTTCGACACTGGATTTATGTCTTTACT
>JAGFPH010000029.1:1291205-1353365 GCA_018207615.1 Philaenus spumarius
TTAATATAAAGAGAGTTTTTATAAACACAACTGCTACTATAACAGCAGTCAGTCTAGCGTGATAGTGTAGTGTTGTTAGTTATCAATTACGTAGGCACAAAAGAATATTAAACTGGAAAATTCCCCAATGGTAAGTTTGTTTTCATTTAATAATAACCTAATTTATTTTCTAATTTTATTTAATAGTTAAGTCTTGTTAATATTATGTCATGTTTTCTCTTGTTATCTATATGTCATACTGCGTGTATGTGATATATAGTCCTAATTATAGTGGGTGAAAGATGAGAGCCAAATTGAGGGGCCCCACATAAAAAGTTTGCCCCGTGCCCCGCACAAGCTAAAACCGACTCCCATCGTGAACTGTTGACTGGTGATTCATTCGCACTGAAATCCGTAGTTTTTTGGCCCAACAAAGCTTAACAGACTCTCAAAATCTGTAGGGGTCATTCTTGTAAAGTTTCTGAAACCTGCGCCATTTTCTAATTGGAGGTCCGATAGTAAGTTTCGACCAAAAAAACTTCGAAAAAATGGTGGACCCGCCGTAGCCTTTCTTCGAGAAACTTGCGGGTCCACCATCTGCCTCTTCCTCAGTAAATTAGCCACATGGTTTAGAAAGATAAAGCAAGCACAAGCTAAAACCACGTCCTCTTCCATCACAATTTCGACAAACACTGGCTGGCTGGCTTGTATCAGAAACTGTGTTAGTCGGCCGACTGTCAGCATACACAGTCTGCAAAGTATGGACGAGGCTTTACGTTTTGCAATTTATAGGTTTAGAGTCTTTAAATTAGTAGCCGAGAGCTACTTTGCTTAGTCTCAAGACTAATTATTATTACTTACGAGTAAACAAACTAAACTAACCACAGAAGCACGTAGGCCTATAATTCAAGTTAATAAAGATTGAAACATTACACTTTAAAAGCAAATAATCTACCCAAACAATATTGTCTGATAGGAAAATGTCTGGCGCATTATTATCAACTAGCAAAACGGAACAAAAGTTTTGAAACAATTGGTGACATGTGAAAATAAGGTTGGAAAAATGTAAACACCGTTTTCAATTTGCATGTATAAATAATACAGCTCTAAAAACTCCATTCAGCCCTCGGAATATATTTGCTGTTGATCCATTAATATTAATCTAAGCGCAGGCTGAAACTCGCTTTATTAAAAAGTTATTCTGTCTCAAGATGGTAAAGTTTTCTTCCATATTTCACTTAACAAGATTTCAGACAGTCAATTTGATGTGAGGGGGAGAATCTGTGTCTCACTAGGAATGATTAATCAGATGGAGCACCATCTGGGTGCAATGTATTTCACTATTATTGTAATATTATTTTATTATTGGTGTTGTATTTCTATAATCTTTCTGAAGATAGTATATCTAAAATAAATCAAGGCATACCTCTGTATTTTTTATACACTCGCCCGACTCATCCTCACAATGCGTAAACATCTTTTTCTTCGAGTAGGCTAAAAATGCTTACTTTATCAAATGTATTAGATTACACAACTTTTAACGGTCTGTTGGCCTTGAAAAACACAAAAGTATAACTTACCTTATAACGAGTATAAATATAGTCAATTAAAATTGTTAACACCATCTTGAAGTTTCATTTTACTTTCTCACTATACTATAGTATAGGCAAAAAATCGATGTTGAGATTTTTGTGGAAATATCCGTTTTGGGGCCCCATGAGTTCAAAAAAGTATTTTTTTACAAAATGTCTGTCTGTATATACTTTATACAAAGCTAGAGCGAAAACTATTCAATCGATTTCAAACAAATGTGCACCAAACATGTCAATTAGGCCTGTATAGGTGACGAAAAAGGTTTTGAAAAACAACCCCCTTTTTGGCAAAAAAATTCAGTTATTATTTTTTTATAAAAAAACGGCTCTAACGATTTTGATAAAATTTGGCTTATTTGTAGCCTTTAATGTATCCTACCATATGCAAAAAACGGCATCTTTCTAAAAATTCTCGTTTAGCTAATAATAATAGGTAATTCTTGGGGTTTTATTGGCCATAAAGAATTTATTGTGTCAACTGTTTGCAAGTGTGAACTAGGCTTAAGGGTAAACCTATGTGACAATTCCTCTGTGACTAAAGCAACCAATAAACACTGTAATACAAAATAGCCTACAATCCATATAGCATATTATTGATAAATTAATTTTAGATTAATGATAAACAGCAGATTTAAAATGTATAAATAGTTATTAATTGAGTTAATTTCGTAAATTGTAATTGTTTAGTATTTAATGTACAAATATTATTTTGTTATTTAAACAACTCGTAACTTATTTCATTAAACTATCTACGGCAAACACCATTAAACTTTTTACATTAGAATCGCAATTTAGGTTACATTTGTTTACACCTCTATATCTTTCCGTTTTATAATTTGATACAAAGGGTGCGTATTTATGGGAAAAGAAAGACTTTTAAAAATGATTCATTTCAAACCATAATTCAAGATCGCCGATAAACGGAAGTTTCCGGCATCAATCCCTTCGAACAAAAACGGAAACCGCCAAACTAGGAAGGAAGCTTCTACAATTGAATCAAAAAGGGCTGAGGGAGGTTTCAACTTCCGAAATGACCGCAGAGCAATAAGAATCAACACTACTGGCAAATGCATTTCCGCAAACTAATGGTTCCCGATGTTGGTATAACTAGGATATTGTGTTAGTCCGCGACTTTTACATCCTTTCCATTCCAAGGCAGAGTTATTTGTTTTGTTTATCTGTTCTTCCTTGTTTTCAAACAGCGAGTTCTATTTACAGATTTATGAACACTTATTCTTCATTATTTTGTTACCAAATGAGTTAAGAATTTTGTCTTTACACAAGGTAAAAACTCAATTCCCTCTAAATTCAAAACTGTAAAAGATTTGTATTTCCTTTAATCGTAATAATATCATTAAAAGTGTGCAATACAACTTGAGTAACTTCGTCAAACCATGGGCGGATCCAGCCGGTTTTCGAGGAGGGGGCTGTCTCCTACCCCCGGGGGGGTATAGAATAATTTTTTGAAATACAGTACTTGAAAACGTCTTTTTCACGAGCACCCATTTTGAATAGGAACTAAGGATTATATGCTTTACCCAAAAATGAAATTTTATTATACTGTAACAAATTGTAGAGGATAAATCATAGAATTGAACAGTATACTTGACAATTTTAAATAGCCTTGTTCTATAACTTATTTCACTAAATTGGAACAACTAAACAAAATTCTCACTAACGTATAGTACACAGTTACAGCCAGACAATAAAAGGTAACGGCTAACGCGAATAGGGCGTTGGAAATGTACATATTCACGGAATACCCGAATAGCCTCGGAACACTAAACCAGGTTTTCCTTATATCATACGAAAATATAGAACTTGCACTGCAAATCGATATAAAAATATTTATACGAATATATCGACTTGTAATAGATACATCGGGGCCTTCACCCTTGCCGCGGCGCCGCAGCGGGGGGAAAATGAAGTTATGTCCACATATTTTTAAACTTCCTAATGTAGTTATTAATAAAAATAAAAATATTGTTGGTATGTATAATAAATACTGATAAATAACTTGTCATGTTTTAGAGAGGCGTCCACTAGGGCGAAGGGCCTACACTCCACAATCACATTTACTATTTTACTACACAAATCAACCGGTAAATTTTCAACGTAAATTTGTATTATTAATAAACTGCATTGGGTTAATGGATAGTAAACCCACATCTTTCCTTTATCTGCATCTCCATTAAAACGTGTTTAGATGTGCTATACGTGCAGAGAAAACATGGATATTGCAGCGACAGCGTACGTACTTATGGACTATTTAGTAAAAAGGAAAAAACGTCCAAGACGACGGTGGCGTACGCAGTTGTATAATAGAACAATGTACAGTGGCAACCAATTAATTTTAGATTTAAAGTTTCAAGCAGTTAGCGGGCTTTACAAAAATTTTACAAGAATGTCACCTTGAGTTTTTGATTAATTTAATTGGCCCAAAAGTTCAAAGACAGAATAGTAACTGGAGAAAAGTTATTCCGTCCAAGAAAGACTAGCACTTACAATTTGATTTTTAGCTACAGGTGATTCCTTTGTAAGTCTTCAATACCTCTTTAAAGTTTCTAAACAATCGATAAGCCATATTGTTCTAGAAGTGTGTAAAGCTATTGTGGAAGGATTAAAAGAAAACATTTTTTATTACAAAAATACTAAAAAATTTACAAAGTAAACATATTTTATTATGAATACAAAAATAAGTTATACAAAATATGTAACACAAAATAAAAATAGGAAACTGTAACTCTTTTTAACCTTCACCATTAAGGTCAGACATATTCAGATTATATAAATGTTGCCGGGAACTGTGTTGTCTGGAACTGTTTTGCTGGAATCGCTAAATTGGGTCGGAAGTGGAGATGACTGTGAGTTTTGTGAAGATGAGTAGATGTGGACATTGGCGGATCCAGAGGGGGAGCTGCAGCCCCCTCCTTTGGGTTATTATATTTTTGTTTTGTTTAATCGTCTAAGTGGCAGAATGCTCTAGTCTCTGACAACACAACTTGTATTGAATATTTCACACACTAAAATATTATCCATCTCAATAAAACAAAAACCATTGGAAAGGAAATGTTTTAAACTTTAATTTTTGTATTTACAAATTTCTTCTAAAAAGCATATTTACAAATGTAATCATCGTTGTAAAATTGTAGTTTTGTAAATCAATTGATGCCGCGCCAGAAAGCACAAGGAAATTACTCAAACTCGTCATTTTTTAAAGGCACATAACCGTTAGACAGACTTGTTTTGAGAAGTAGATAAAGACTCCATTGGATACGTCAAGATTTGAACTTTCTACTTCAATCTTTTAATAATTCTTATAGTTTCTTAGATATAAAGTTTTCTGTAAACTCTTGTAATTGGACAGTTTAAAAAAAACGAGATAGCACATTTTGCAATCGATTGATCTATTACAAATCTATATATTCGTATGATTTTTATATCCATTTGAAGTGCAAGTTCTATATTTTCGTTTGATATAAGGAAAACCTGGTTTAGTGTCTCGAAGCTATTCGGGTATTTCCGTGAAATTCGTACATTTTTAACGCCCTGAGCGCGTTAGCCGTTATACCTTTTCCCGTCTGGCGTGAACTGTATACTGTACTATACAGATTCCTCACTCCGGGAATGTACCCCGAGAGGGGAAGTAAAGCCCGTTTCCCACGCTTTGTTTGTTGTGTCCAACGTCATCAGTACAACCTCAATGAAAAACATAGTCCTCTGTTCTTCACTGTGTACCCTAGTTTGTCTCTGCAAAGTAAGGGTAAATAAAAGTCTTTTGCGTATGAGTTAAACATTTTATGAGGAGAATGCGTTCTTGGAATCGACAAATAAAGAGAGCAGGAAGGCAGGAAATATTTCCTGAGATACCCTTCCCGTTACATCATCCTAATTACTTTTCCCACAAAACTTTCGTGTGTATTTACTAACTTTCACCAACCTGGCGACTAACAATACAATGTTAAAAGAATACAAAACCTAAAACTTTAAATACAGTATGATTAAAGCAAGATAGTATTATGGTGTCATTGTACTGGACCTACGGAACAACCAGGATCGCACCAAATCAATGTCAAACAAGCACAAAATGTATTCATTACAGAAATTACCTTCCTCCTGACTAAACAGAGGATCGTACAAAAAATTGTTTCAAATAAAAAAGTGAATTCCACTAATTATCAACAACTTTCTCGCGAAAGTTTTATTTTTGCATAAAAATACAAAAATTTCTCGCTTTGAACATTTTTGTTGTCGTCACTTTTATTTTATAAAAAAACTTAGTAAAATTTTGCATCGCAGTAATAACATTTTATAATTTTTTTATGAAACAAAACCTTACTTATCTATAGATATTTGTCAAAGTTTTCTCTAAAAGGTGAAATACTTTTTTACATAAAGGTTGTAAGGAAGTAGGTAAAGTTATAAGAATGTGGGACTGTCCATTTCCTCAGTTAAAGATTATTTGTGGACATATTTTTTTGTGGAATTGGTTGTACCGCCAAGGCAGGTTTAAGGAGAAGTAGAAGGGATGACACGGCCATTAGGCCAAACGCTCTCCTAGTTTTCTCGAAGTGTACGTTTGAGATAATTTTGTTTAGTTGTTCTTATTTAGTGAAACAAGTTTTTAGATAAATCTATTTCAAATTTTCAAGTACGATATACAATGCAATTCTATGATTTATTCTCTACAATTTGTTATAATAAAATTTCATTTTCTTAGCATAGGAGCATTTTTTGGTAAAGCATATAATCCTTAATTCCTATTCAAAATGGCTGCTGCTAGTGAAATAGTCAAAAAAGACGTTTTCAAGTACGGTATTCCAAAACACTATGCTACCACCCTCCCCCCCCCCCCGATAGGCGACAGCCCCCTCCTTGAAAACCGGCTGGATCCGCAAATGGATGAGGATGAGTGTGAGAATGGTGGTGGATGTGTAAACAGAGTTGAGTATTGTGATGATGGGGGTGGGTGTGAGAATGGATGTAAAAATTGAGAAGATTGATTGGGGGTTGAAGTGGTGACTGGAAAATTTTGAGGCACATCTAAATTTGGAATGGTATTAAAACTGTGGTATGAATGTCGAGAGAAGTAGGGAATTGCATTATTACTGACATGGGTTCTATAAGCTTAAAATAAAATGTCTATAATGTCTTGCTGTACTACATTTTACAATTCACAGGCGTATTTGGCTAGTTTTTTTTTTTCTACAAGATTTCCAAAAATCTGACATTCATTTTGATCTTGCTGAGCCGATTGTGATGCTTTAGTTAATACTTCGAAGGCCTTATCTAGTTTGGCCTCATCTGTGCGTCCCTTGCGTTTTGCAAGAGGTCTAATACTATAAGGTTGATTCTTCTCTCGCTGATTTTCAATTTCAGCCACTTCACATCCAGTATCACCAGACTGTTGGGGATTGTGTCATCTAACAGCTCTTGTTGTATTTCGCTGTCTTAAATCTTCAACTAAGAAATAACAACAATTTACAATCTATGACACAATTCAGCACAGTTATTTGTAATATAACATCAAATATTTTTTACAGATTCTAAAAACTGCTGAGGAATGGTTAGAAGTAGCAAAACAATTTGAAGATATATGGAACTTTCCACATCGTCTAGGTGCCCTAGATGGGAAGCACATTGTCTTACAAGTACCTTTTAATTCAGGAAGCGAGTATTTTAATACAAATCCACGCTTAGTATTGTTCTCTTTGTGTTAGTAGATTCACATTGCAATTTTTTGTACATCGATATTGGTGGTCAGGGAAGGATTTCTGATGGTGGCATATTTAAAAAATGTTCTCTTTATAAGAAATTAGAGGAATATAATTTAAACTTTCCACAAGCAGAACCTCTGGTGTTTGGTAGACAACAGTAGGTTCCTTATTTTTTTAATTGGAGACGATGCTTTCTCTTTGACTGACAAATTAATGAAACCGTTTTCGGGAATGTTTTCCCAAGGGTCATCACAAAGAATTTTTAATTATAGAATATGTCGTGCAAGAAGAACCGCTGAAAATGCATTTGGCATTGCCTCAGCTGTTTTCAGAGTACTTCGGAAACCAATGTTGTTAGAACCTGAAAAAGCTCAAATCATTGTAATGGCTGTAGTTCATTTACATAATTTTTTAAGAAACAGTTCTACATCCCATCTCTTATATACACCAAAAGGAACATTTGACACAGCAATAGAAGGTAGCCTTACTCCAGGAGCATTTAGGGCTGTAACTAATGATCCGATGGTTTCTTTAAATCCATTGAGAAACATTCCTAGAAGGTCATGCTTACATGCCAAAACAATTAGAAACGAATTGAGGGATTTTTTTCAAAATGAATATAAAATTTTGTGGCAAGACAAGTATGTATAAAAAGTACTACTTACAGTGCTTTGAGTTTCTACAACATTATTTTTGTCCCAGAGAAAAGCAAACTTTTGAATGCGAACCAATTGCTTTCAAACCCATCAGAGCGTCCTGCAATGATTACAAAATAACATTATGAAAAATGATATAAAAAACCAACGTTGTAAAACATTTGAAACATGTTTCATTTGGATGAATTTTACAGACCAGAGTATTTCAGAACTCTGTAATAATGATTTTAAAATTATTAGTATTCAAAAATGTTTGTGTTCAAGGCTCAACTTGTGTGTTTTATACAAGAACCAAGATATTATATTTAATTTTTTGTCGAAAACTAAGTAATCCTTAAACCCACACTAAAAATGAAACAACATTTAATTCTCATAAAAAATATAACTTTAAATTTCTAAAGTTTATTTGTAAAGATGAACATTTATTTGTTTTCAAGATATTTAATATCAAACATTTCAAATGGCTACCATTTTGAACTGGTCAGTTGGAAAACATTTATTATTTTTGTTTCAGTTTGTCCTTTATGTTATAAAACTTCATGCAAAATGTCAACGTTTAAATCTGTTTTGAAATAAAAATAGATAAGCAAACAAAATCAAATAGCTGCTGCATAAAAACTAGGGGCTATATACATTTTAATAATGACACTGTGAATTGTCTATAGCCCAGAATACATATGAAAAACTACTTTAGAGAGCTGAAACACTCTGTATTAATTAGTTTTAGCACAAGATTTGGGTAAAAAATCATAATCAAAATGAAGTTTATGTGTTTTGTCTTTTAATTTGTATTAAATTTTATTTTTAACGAAAGAAAAAGATTTCTTAAGTTTCATTTGTTTAATTGCTTACTTTACTGTTTTATTTCTAATTGTTTATTGTACCTAAAGGAGTATAATAAAATATAATAATAATAACGTATTTATTATTCACTGACCTGGAGTACCCCGAGTCTTTTTCATTTAAAATTTTTCCCGTCTCATCGATGACAAAAGATTACTAATTTTCTTTTTACATTCATCCGCAGTAATTTTAAAATTATCTGCATGTTCTTCCCAAGCATCATTTTTCTTTATTTTATTATAATAGCTACGATGTTTTGCATCCCACAACATACTTTTATTACGATATATTTCAATAAATTGCAAAGTAACCTCTTCAGTCCACTCCATGTTGCGTTCTGATATAAAGCACTTTAGTTAAAAGTACCGTTTAGACAAGAGCATACATGACTCAATGATTATCATTCGTTTGATGCGACGCAGAAAAACCGACAAGCTATGGAACGCTCCGATGCACGCTTGGACGCTACGCTTACACGATGTTGCGGTCACGGTATGCCATCCAAATAGGTCATGGTGTGCAGTTGAAACGCGGCGGTGCTACGATACGATGATACATGTCTGGCTGCGGCTTTGCGCTGTTCTATTGTTACGATTGATCAAGAAAACAGACAGGAAAGACTTATTTAAAAATCTCTAGATTTCACTTAGAGTTTTGTTAACTACTCCAGTGACAGTTGCAAGTGCTGAGCGTAGTTTAGTAAGCTATAACTGATAAAGACTTATTTACGCTCTACTATGTCACAGGAGAGACTGAATTCCCTGGCCGTCCTGTCTATTGAAAACGACGAGGCACAAAGACTAAACTTTAAGAAAAGTCTTTAGATATTTACTCCTGCAAAGGCATGGTGAATGCCATTTAGTGTATAGTTTATCATTATTTCATACAACTTGCTCCATCTTTTTCTATTCAATGTATGTATTGTTGAGGTTTTCCACATTATTTAGTGTGGAATTAATAAGTTTACTCACATTGTTAGTAATAATTGGATTGTTTATACAATCTTACTTCAGAACAGGTTTTACTTGATTTTTTTACTCCCTTTTTTACTTGAGTATTTGTGTTATTAATACTTGTAATTAACTAAGGTTATCCAATTATGTTATAAATTTACTGCTCCATTTACTACATGGAGTCCACAAACTCCAATGTTCATGATTTTTTTCCATCAACATTATCTTCCTTGATTTTCTCTTCCAACTTTTTCAAAAAACTCAAATTTACATTCGGGCCATCCATGGAAATTTGAAGAATGTTTTTTGGTTTTAAATTATCAAGTAGATCTTGTGCCAGGGCTCTATAAAAAAAAAAAACACTTAAAATATTCTGTACATACTCTACTTCTGTAAACATCAAAAAATTTCACAAATATGTCCATCTGTCCCCTCTGGACAATCTTGTTCAGGGTTACATCAAAACATATGACGAAGTCATCACACTGATGTAACTTATCTTTGAGTCCATTCAAAAAATATGGAGCAAGACCATAGTTGATTACATATTTACATTGTGTTGCCCCATTTTAAAATTTGAAGCTATCGCACCATATGGAAACATAAATTTGAATGTCTCCCCTACACGTGAACATGAGTTCAATGATATCTTACTATCTACTACTTTCAAAGCCCACAATATTTCTGCTTTTGTAACATCATCTCTTGCACAAAATAATGAAAGTGATTGATAAGGTGGTGTTGAGGTTAATCTAGTAAGTAATTTCGTGTGTTTGAAACACTAACGTTTTCTTGGATTTGACTAGTTGATTTTATATTTTAAATATTTTTACTAGAAAAAATTTCATAATCTTTTAGAACACTACTAGAAACAAAAAAAAAGTTTTAAGGGAAGGTTGAAGTCCTTAACTTTAATAAAATTCATATGAGCTTTGCTTTTTGAATGTGATACAACAGCCTGACGCCCAATATTAGATAAATCAATAGTTTTTTACAAATGTTGCAATAAGCCTGTGAAATGGTAGGTCCTTTACTTAACCAGCCAACAAATTGATAGTTTAGTTTAGAGTCCAGCCTTTGGTCTTTGAAAATAGTTCTCCTTACTGCCATTTTATAAAACAAACCTGGAAATAAGAAAACATAATTAGAGGCACAAAATATTTTAGTTTTATTTTTTTAACCAAATTTAAAATAAGGAAGAAAGGATTAGTAAAGATGTTAGTAAGAATTGTAACAGTTAGTGGCTGTCTGTGGCGCTAACCCCTATGCCAGAGAATTGTTAAAGATCAATTTCTTGACGTTTTCTTGCCTAGTAGACACCGTGATTTCAGATGGTTTACTTTCTAACATCTCGTTTTGTTATGGGCAATTCGAAAACTAAATTTATTAAAAATATAGTATTTCATAACTAAAATAAAATGTAACCTAATAAATTTCTGTAGCCTGTAAGATATTGGAATACCTATTTACAGTCTAACCATAGCTCGAGGCAGTAAAAACTTATTGTAAAGGGCTTAGAAATGAATGGTGTGAACAGTTATCTCTGTACCAAAACTACAAAAACAACATAAGTTAATATTAACGAGAAATTCAACTATATTTGTTAACATATCAACTTACCAATTCATATTAGGTTCCACTTCATTTTATGAGAATAACAAATACTGATAAGTTTGTATTCCTTTGTCATCTGATCTTCCAGTAAAAACAATACTTTATTACAAACAACTAAAATTTCCCTGGCTTTTCAAAAATTATACTTTATTTCCCTGGCTCGCGGTATTTTTATAAGCTTTTCCCTGACTCTTTAAAATTTCCCTGACTTTCCAGAAATTTCTTTAATTTAAAAACTAAGGAGACTTCAACGCATTTATAATTTAGGCAAGTTCGGTCAAAATCGGTTCAATACTTTCCAAGGTTGAATAAAATAGAATTCCCGACATATTTGATAATTTTATTTTTAAACCAGTTTTCCTACAGTGAAAATATTGTTACAAGCGTTGAAAGCTGATTGGATCCGAAATTTTATTTAAATTGGTTCAGTAATTCTGAAGTTATAACATGTATGCTGTACGCTACGTCTTCTAAAAGCCAACAATGCTACCACTTTACATTTGAACTAATTTAGTAATCAGCCCCAAAGGTTGGACATTTTACTAGTTATCTATAAAATAAAACATAATTAGTAAATAAAATAAAATATTTAGTCTTCTACCTATTAATTTGTGTAATTTGTACCTATTAAATGCATTGTAATAGACCTTCTTCTAATCTACATTTTTAGTATGTACCACTTTTAGTTATTAGCGAATTTCTATAGGAAAAATGAGCTATTGCAGTGGCCCTTATGGTAAGACCCAAGGTCAGGAGTAGCAAATGAGCACCGATCATGGTCCCCAGAACACATTTTGGGGTGTCATTAAAAATCATATGTGTATATATGTAGCGACCGCATTTTAAGTCCAATTTGGTTCAAATTTGGTACACATGTAGGTTGTCTATGTCGCTCGGACGAGTTCGCTTACTTCCTATTTTGTAAGCATTACAACACTTATTTTATTATTATTTTTTATCAAATATTTATAACAATACATCACAAATTTTAACAAAGGTAGATGTAGGTCTATGTATTTTTCTCAACAATACTGTGTTTTTATTATTTCTATTATAAATGAAAAAAAAATTAAATTGTTTGTAATTTTTTTATCTCTTATCTCAATAGGGTTTAGTAATGAAAATTTGGTTTGCATATAGGGCGGCAGTCCCATGTATCGACTTAATAACGTAAACTAAACACTTCAATTTAACCATTAAACCTGTACATGCAGTTTTTGTAGATTTTCATAAAAATACAATTCTAATATTAAAATACCTTGAATAAACAACAATATCATTTACCATATGAAAACTGATCCTGAACCAAATACTGCTTATAATGTTTGACCATGCTTGTACTCAATTGAAATCATAATTGCCAAATCGCCCAGATTTCTGATATAGTAAACCTCAAGTAAGATTTAATAAGATTCAGCTTCATAAAGCTCTGCTCTCCACTTGCTACTGATACAGGAGTATCCTTAGGCAACTGATACATTTGGGACAAAATTATTCTGAAGAGTGTATTTCAACACATCTGAAGGTAAAAATTCTATTCTTCGATAAAAGTACACAACACTCATACCTCTGCAAGTTCAGTAGCATTTACAGCCTTACCGTACTGTCCCTACAAGTTTGCAATAATTCTTCCAGAGTCTTACACTTTGTTGGTGATTACCTCTTTTCTTAGAATTCAAAGTTAGAATTTTGTAGAGGAAATCAAAATATGCACTATGGATATTTGCTTGAATCGTTTCTCAATTGATTTGATGGTTGTATCAAAAGTGAGAAAGAAAAATATAACTCTAAAGTGAATTTTGGAGTCTATAAAGATTGTTTCATTTGATTCATAATCAAACTTCTTTCTTTTGTGACTAATTGGCACTTTAGTAAATTCAGCAACTATTTCCAGTGAGTCATCAATGCTTTTTACAAGAGATTTTACATCAACTAAGAAACCGTCAAATGATGCATCATTTCGCGCAAACTCCTAAGATGATTGATAACTTTTGCAGAGAACTTACAGCAGAACACAAGCCACTTTCTACTCCTTCAAGCAGCTTGCTAACGATGTTTGTCTCATTCAGAATACTGTGCTAGATTACAAGACAACACAAGATATTGTAATCCAAATGTATGTCTGCTAGCGACTCATTATCATACTTCGCCATTCTGTCAATAAAACAGTCATTGTTAGGGGCATATTACACTGTCAAAGTTGTTTGTCAAATCTTTGACAAAGATTTGTCAAAGAATACATATTACTCCTGTCCAATTTCTTTGACCAACTTTGATATTAAATTAGATATATTTTGGGGTTATGTTTCGGTTTATTCTAATATTTTTTATTAACTATTATTACAAAATTACAGTTGAAAGATCGTAATTCATATAATAACGGGTTAAGATTTCAAAAACTAATCTTAAAAAAACTTGTAAATACACTTTTAGAATAAAGTAAACATAATGCAAGTCTCTTTAATGTTTTACAAAAAATAAACTTAGGCTACACTGCCAACCCCAATATTACAGACTGCAAAACATTATTATTTGTAATTTCTTTTGAAGGTTTTTGCCTTAGGCCTACATCGCGATTTTTATAGGCATTCGTGTGAATGTTCTACAAACAATATTCTTTTTCATAATGTAAAATTAAAGTTTTCATAGCTTCAACACTCCATGTCAATTTTTCCATCGTATTAAAAATATAAAAGTAAAGGAACAGAAAGAATATAATGAAAACAGAAAAAACGTATATTATTTTGAGGTTAGGAAGTTACCTAAAAAATGCATACTATAATATATTAGTACTTTGTTCTTATTCTTTTTTTTGAAAATCTTTGTCAAAGATTACAACATATCAAAGATTCGTCAAAGTTTGATGAACAAATTATTTCGTCAAAGAACCGTCAAATTTCTTTGATGTCAAATCTTCGATCAAAAAATTTGACGTTTATTTGATAGTGTAATATGTACCTTAGCTACATCATTGAGAGTATTGTAAAAACCCTTTAAGTAAAACCTTAAAGGTTGGATAACTACGATTCGAGTTTTGCAACATGTAATGCTTAAATCTGTGATAAGAGTTTTGAGAACAGACCAACTGTGTGTAGATTCAGAGAAAAATATGTAAACCTTTTGAATAACATAAAAAAATTAAACTGTATTTCTTGAAACTTTATCAGCATCTTTTATGAATTCATTCAGACGATAAGAAGCAAAAGGGATTAAAAAAGCTATTCCGTTCAATTATAACATGCTATGTTGGCTGAACACTGACCCTCATGTCGGCACCATTTTCATAACTCTGAGCTCTCATATTTTCAACAGGTGAATCCAGATCTTTCAATTTTTTAAGAATGCACACTTTTGTCCAATGGAATAAAGATGAAAAAGTGCTCTTAAACAACAACATTTCTTTGGTTAACATTAATGAATCTATTAATCAAACTCATTTGTTTCAATATTACTTTTATCAGGAGTAAAATCAGCAATAACACTATAGTACTTCACTGTACCTGTAGAAGGCAGTGAAATAAGTTAATTTTTTATGTCTTTTCCCAAGTAATGTTATGCAGAGCATTCACTGCTTTAGCTCCTTTCATCAAATGCTCTGACATGACATCAACCAAATTTCCAATAAGCTAATCAAAATTTGAGTAAGTTTCTATTGTTAGGTGAATAAATATATTCGACTGTACCTCGAGAAATAAAGCTCTGTCGACCAAAAAATGTGCAATAGCTCTTCCAACATTACGAACCAGTGGTGAATATCAGCAATTAGTCTGGCTATGGTTTTGTTGTTATCAAGCCTCAATAATAGCTCAATCCACATTTTTTTGTGAATCTACCTGAACTTTTGACCATTTATGCTCCCACAGATAAGTAGATATGACACATTCATTATATTTACTTTTGCAAAACAATATGGCATCTTTTACATAGGAATAACCTAGCCTGTAAGAAATCTCACAATTACATAAAACACGCTCACACTTACATTTTATAGCAATTCTCACAATTTTTGGAGAAAACATAATCATGGTTAATTCTTTTTGGCAAGACTTGCGAAGGTCACTTGCGTCGCAGGAGCCCCAAAAAAGTAAAAATTCAAATTAGGTACCTTAGCATGTTTAAATGAAAGCCTGGGTTACTCTATTTAAATAAATTTTGAATGTATATTTGTAGTATGTTAAGTGTAATAATTTTTGAAAAAATATTTTTTGTAAAAAATTTAATACATTAAGTTATAAAAAATAATTATTTAATACAGTCACTACTTAAAAAATTCAATAAAGTCATTAATGTTTATATAAGTCAAGTTTGTAATGCTCAGACGAGATATATATGGTCAAATGTTGCCGACATCAGAGATCGCTTAAAACGAAAAGGTGTGAAATCCGCGAAGAAAAACAATGAACTTAGTGAAATATTGTGTATCTCGAGAACCGATCGGAGTACAACTTCCATTGACATTTCAAAATTAATACAATGGCGTAACAAGGAAAATAAACTTTTTCATATTTAAGTCGGGTACGCCAAAGTGTTGATACGAACGATGAGTGAAATTACGACTAATTAGAGGCAAATTCATGTTTCGACCTAAGAAATTAGTCTTGACTATTGACTTTGATAAGACGTGGTGATGTCAGATGACTTGCGGGAAAAAGCAAGAAATCGTGGAGGATACGGGAGGTAGTTGGTTATTAGCTATTATCAAGGGTGGACGTAGAGAAGGTGCTTTCTTCTAGAACAACGAGTATTCTCTCCATGGCAATTAGTTACTTCAACATTTGGACAATGGAGAAGAACTATTAGTAAATTGAAATCTCAGCATCAGTTAAGGCCGAATTAGTCAGAAATACGCCGCAGAACATATCATCATCTGGAAGCAGTGTTGGAGCGGAGCCTAGAGTCTCGAATTGGCAGATGACCACGTGGCAACTTGGAGAAAACGACCATATCAAAGGTATTGAGCAATTTTTGGTTTTCTATAATTATTTCGATTGTGCTTTTTGTTGCAAATTTCTAAATTAAATTACTGAATGGTGTTTTATAAAAATGTAAACTATTGCTTTGGGAGAAGAAAGTTAATTCAATTAAATTCTTCAATAATTAAATAAGTAATGTTAAATTAAAATAACTTAAACTAAGCAAAATATTCGTAAGAACAATCCCATTTCTCACCTTGGCTTTTACTTTTATTCTTATTTTTTAAATGTATTATGGAGAGTTTTTTTTATGTTTGTGTAAAAAGATTGTATAATAATTTTGGTTATTTAAACATATTGGAAACATAAGTTTTTACGTGAATGAAATTATAAGAAAAGGTTTTTGGAAAGTTTTTTATGTTTGTGTAAAAAGATTGTATATTAATTTTGGTTATTCAAATACATTTGAAAAATAAGGGTTTTAGTTTCAAACAGAACGAATTCTTTTTTATTTTTGAAATCAAGGAAAATAAGTCGTCCAATACCTGTACCCTAGTATGAAAAAATTGTTAGTGAATAAGAAGTGCTGCTCTACAACATAAATTTTCGTTTGGTATCAAAATACTTGTACAGTAACACAAATCACTCCAAGAGGGACGATCCCGAGAGAGAGAGAGTCTATAAGTAAAAATAATAATTATTATAGTTAAGCTAGGCAGAAAGCAAATATAAAATTAAATATTCCATATTTTCGATTTAAAGGTAGTCCAAATAAATATATAGATTAAATCAAATTAGCAGATTTTTTTTATTCCTACAGTCGATGGGGTCTTTAGCGATTGGCTCGAACGTCTGAGATAGTTGAGTAGCCTGTAGGTAAAAGCTAGAGTGAACGCCAACGCGAACAAGGCCCGAACGTCTGAGACTGTCTAAATTAAATTGCATTAAGCAACAAAATATCTAAGTTACTTTCAGAAAGAATCAGGTGAAAGCCTACCTAGAGATTATTGTTTTTGATCATCTTGGTCTGGATATACAGAGGTTGAAAATAGGCCTAACGCTGATTCACTATTGATTTGCGGCTGGGTCAAACTCCAACTTGAGTTGAGAACTCTTTATAAAAACAGATTTTTTTAAATTTTTAAACTTAAAAGTTTAACCATTTTGAAGTTAGTTAGCTCGATCGGTAATCAATTTTCTTTTCCAATATGCATAACCTGACAATGCAAGGCATTACGAAGTTGAAAAATGACACTACACACTACATCGCAAACTAAAAAAAAATGTGTTCGTTAACAACACCATTTGCTACCTATGTCTCCAAAACAAGATACAGCAGATTTTACATAAGAATCTGTGTAATATGTGGGTTTATTTTTAATGGTTTTGCCAGCTCAGCAGATTTTTTTTGGAAAACATTTCTACTTTTTCAAACACTGCTCAGCCACGTTTATGAAAGCACGATGAAATAGCCCATGTTACCCTGAAGACAATGGTCAACACATCAAGAAAAGTTATATCAAAATCAAATAAGAAGTTCTTTTAGTTAAATCATGATTAACTAATTCACAGTTTTCTTCTTTATAAGTTTCTTATCTTATTCAGGAAAAACAAACTGTAACAAGCAAGAAGCACAAAACTGTTACCCACTTTAAACTAACTAACTGTTATTTTTAAGGATTAAAAACTAATTTTATAGGAATTGTCCATCTTTAATAGACTGTAAAATAAGTGTTTTTAGTGTATTAGGAAACAAGTTGGCCAAATTTATTTGATTATAAAATTTTTACAGTTTTATTACTTTGTACATTTTTTTATAACAAATAGTAACAAATCTGGTTAAATAGCAAATATCTAGTTAAATTAATCTCCAGTCATAAACATATGTACAGGACGATCAGATGTCAACATTCTCGAAGCTCGGGCAGAGCCTACAATTGCTGCCAACTGTGGGGCATCAAATTTGCTGTATAATACACTGACGGACATGTTCATTTCTTCTCCTGCCTCATTTTTCTTCTTCAAATCCTAGCAAAATATACATTAACATGTCATTATGTAATAATATAAATGCATTATTTGGCATAGACATAGATATACTTCAGTAAACAATCAATGAGGTTGATTTTTAAAACAAGTATGTTTTTTTTTTTTTTAATGGCGAAAAACCTAGGTGGTTATCATTGCCTGAATAACGAAGAGCATTCGCATAATGCTCATACAATCACACACAGCTTTAAAATTCAACTTTTAATTTACACACACTACAGACAATACACGATAAAATAACAATGATAACAACAATAATTACACAATAACAACTTGTCACAGGGCTGTAATGGGCCCTGTTACATAACAATGAATAAAACTCTAATTAAAATAACAAGTAATAAATCTAAACATGGTACTTATGTTACGTAAATGTATATTGTTTTCAAATGTTACCAATTACATTCAACCGATGAAGGAATGCATCCTCCCAGCATCCTCCTAATGCAATTTGGTAGGCAAAACCTCTTCCAAACATGTTTCAGCTTTTCACAATCTAAAAGTAGATGTTTAATTGAAAGGAGGTTTAAGCAGTAAGGACAAAGCAGCGGATCCCCCCGACGCATCAGAAACCCGTGGGTTAACCCAGAATGGCCCATGTGTAGACGAGAAACCACCACTTCCTCTCGACGGCTTTGGTGGTTTGAGGATATCCATGGCCGAACGGTATCTTTAATTTGGCGGAGTTTATTTCCTTGTACTGCTACCCACTCTTCTTCCCACTGTCTAAACAGGGCTTGTTTTAAAAAGGACATATAGTCGGACGACTTGACTCTATTCACGCTAGGCTGTAAGGAAGTGGCTTCCTTAGCAGCTAGGTCTGCTATAGTATTTCCCTGTATACTGGCGTGACCCGGAACCCAGCAGAACGACACCCCCACGCTCCTTAGACAAAGTCTGTGAGTGGAGCACAGAATATCTTTGACCAAAGGGTTAGGAGAGTATATATTTTGAATGAACTCAAGTGCACTTCTTGAATCTGAACATATGAGAAGGTGCTCCGGTGTTGGTAGAATAATATTGAGTGCCTTGAGTATTGCAAAAAGTTCTGCTGTATATACAGAAGAGGAAGATGGTAATCCATAAGTGAAGCTGTTTCCTGACAAAACAAATGCGCATCCGACTCTATTGTCCAGTTTAGAACCATCAGTGAAAATAATATGACTTGATGGGTAACGTTTACATATGGATATAAATTCCTGACGGTAAACAACATCAAGTGTAGTTTGTTTTAGATACCTAGACAATGAGAGATCGCCATGAGGTTTTCTAATCGACCATGGAGCGACAAAACTTGGTGTATTTTCGTATATAGGAGGTAGTGCTATCCCCAGATTATTGAGGATACGGATGGTTCTGATCCCAAAGGGAGCAGTGGATTGTTTACGGAATTCGTACTGTGCAAATAATGGATTGTTAAATACAATATGATATGAAGGGTGCAAAGGTTTGGAGCACAAATTACACATTGACAGTTGTAGCTGTTGTCTGCGTCGCGTGAGCGATGGCTCACCTGTTTCAACAAGCAGACTACTAATGGGACTAGAACGAAAAGCTCCGGATGCTAGACGGAGAGCGGTGTTATGAACAGAATCAATCTTTTTAAGAACCGATAACCTAGCTGACGAATAGACTATGGACCCATTGTCAATTCGTGATCGAATAAGAGCTCGGTAAAAACGCAGCATGCAGGTTCTATCAGCTCCCCAATGAGAACCGCTTAAAATCCGTAACATATCTAAGATCTTGATGCAGCGTGATTTTTAAATTTGTCACATGCGGGTTCCAAGTGAGTCTATTGTCGAATATAAGACCTAGAAATGTGACAGTGTTATCGGAGTGAAGTTGAGTTCCGTTTAGGTATAAAGTGGGACTAAAATGTTGTCTTCGACGAGTAAAAGCAATGCATCTAGTTTTAGCAGCGGAAAACTTAAATCCTGTCTGATTGGACCATGTTTGTAATTTGTTCATCGTTAATTGCAGTGTTCTTTCTGCGGTTGCCGTGTTTCTGGTTGCCACGTAAATGGCAAAATCATTAACAAAAAGAGAACAGTGGACAGGTAATCGGACATTAACAGTGATGCTATTAATAGCAACTGCAAATAAATAATGTGACGCTAAGTACGCTGCCTTGAGGGACACTATTCTCTAAATAAAATCGATCTGATAAGGTGGATCCAAGAAGCACCCTAAAATATTGATTAGATAGGAAATCTTAATAAATGCTAGGATTCTCCCATGAATACCTCAAGATTGTAATGTATTTAGAATTCCTCTTCTCCAAGCCATATCATATGCCTTTTCAAGATCGAAAAACACTGCAACAAGTGTCTGATGAAGAAGAAAGGCATTTTGAACAAAACCAGCTGATCGATAGATGATCTTCCCTGTCGGAAACCACACTGTTCTTTACAGATCAGGTGGTTACTTTCAAGATACCATACAAGTCGCCGATTGACCATCTTCTCCACCAGTTTACATAGAACGCTGGTGAGAGAGATAGGACGATAACTACTTGGATCAGTTTTGTCTTTCCCTGGTTTTAATAGAGGAATTACTATGACCTCCAACCAAGGATCAGGAAAGATATGCTCATCCCATATACGATTGTATATTTTGAGAAGAGCAGCCCTACCCGACTCTGGAAAGTGTTTAATCATAGAATATACGACATTATCGGGTCCGGGAGCTGAATCTGTAGCCGACAATATGGCAGATTCCAATTCATCCATTGTAAATGGGTCATTTAACGGAGAATCCTGCGATATGCCGATAGTGAATGGCATGGCCTCTTGAGCAGTTTTATATGTACGAAAAGCATCATTATACCCAGCTGTTGAAGAGAACCTAGAAAAGGATGAGCCCAAAATGTATACAATTTTATGGCTGTCTGTAGTCAATATTCCATCCTGCTGCATCAGTCCAACCAAAGGAGCAGAGGAAACATGGCCACACACAGAACGTAACTTCTTCCACACTGTTGATGTGGGAGTCACTCTGGTTATTGTACCAATATAATGGGTCCAAGAATCTTCTCTGCTCTGCCAGAATACTCTGCGAGCTTTGGCACACAAGATTTTATAATTTTCCAGATTTTCTCCCGTCGGTATTCGATTAAAGGTCCTTAATGCTTTTCTTCGTAAGCGCAGAGCTTCCTTACATTTGTCGTTCCACCAAGGAACTGGTTTTGGTCGTGTTGATGTTTTTGGTATATTATTTTCTGCTGCTGAAATAATGGAATCTGTAAACATATAAATTGTTTCATTTATAGAAATATGTTGAATATATTCTGGTAATGCAAATTGATTTGTAAAATCATTCCATAAGGCTTTGTTTATTATCCATCGAGGTGTTTTGTTGTTTATAGAAGAGGAGTCATTGAGGGAAATTTTTATAGGGGCATGGTCGCTGCCATCACTGTCCACTCAAATCTTGCAGCTAGCGAAGGACTGCAGAATGACAAGTCTACGACCGTCCAACCTCCTGTCGAAGCTGCTAAGTGCGTTAACGATCCGTCATTAAGTAAACACAAATCTAAATCGGATCGTATCCTCTCAACGCAGATACCCCTTGGGCTGCAGGTTGAGGATCCCCACGAATAATGATGTGCGTTGAAATCGCCAAGTAACAGAATCGGAGCAGGTAATTGATATATTAAATCGATCAAGTCGTTTGATTGGACGGTATAGCTTGGTGGCAGGTATAGGCTGCATATCGTTAGTTTTATGGGAACAGCGACTCGAATTGCTACTGCTTGTAATGGTGTATCCAGATTTACGGCAACACCATCCACAGAGTTGTGAGCTAGTATGGCTACACCACCTCTTGCTCTCTCCTCTGTAACAAAATCTGACCTGAAGACTGAATACCTTCTTAAATGTACAGAATGGGTATTATGGAGATGTGTCTCCTGGAGACAAACGAATAGAAGAAACGTGTCTCGCACAAGAACTTTCAGATCTTCCATGTGACTCCTAACACCATTTAAATTCCACTGAACCACATTCATATTAGGGATTGTGGACATAGATAATTCATGAATAAATATATTTCAACAGAACATAGTATATATTGAGACAAATATAATAATATTAAAATAAATGAATATTAGAAGAGATATGGTCCCTTTGTAACCTTTTCGTTTTCCTGTCCAGTAGTGACAGGAAGGTTTTTTTGTTGTGTGTCCTTGTCCACTTCCATAGTTAACTCATTCATCTTGGAAGATGTTGAGGGTGGAGAAGGACAGGGATCGGGTTTTTTAGGAGGATTGTACGGGAACCTCCTTTTTCATTTTCTTTTTTACTACTTTTGGTATTTTTTGTATTTTTACTTTTTATAGCAACAGGTTTCTTCCCTCGAACGGGTCCAGAACTTCTACCTGTTACTATAGATGCACAAGTATAAGATTTTTTTAAAAATTGTTTTACCCCAGTTATTGGGGTAATTTTATTTTTTAATATAGTTTTTTCCCGAGTTCCAGTTCTCAGATCAAGAGTAGGGATAGATGGTTCTATTTCTGCTTGAGATACTGAGAAACTAGAGGACGGAAGAACGGAATTTGAATCAACTAAAGCAGAAGCGGGAGCGGAAGGAGACACTTTAGAGAATAGGGCGACTAGCTGAGCAACTTGGTCAGTCAAGATTTTAACTGTCTTAGCCAACTCTCCACAATTTGCACATGGAGTGCTGCTCTTGTTTGAAGCCACTGCAGCAAATGATTTACCTTCTAGAACAGGCCTAGAGGTTTTATATAATTTGTTTGCAGCATTAAAAGATATTTTATCCTTAGCCATAATAGTAAGGACTGCTTTTTCTTCTTTAAACTTTTCACAGTTAAAGGACCGTGCAGGACGATCGCCGCCACAGTTGGGACACTTGGCGTCATCATTGCAGCCCTCACTATTATGACCTTTTTTACAGCATTGACCGCATGTTTCTTGCTTTGTGCAATTAGAACTCACTTGTCCAAACCCTTGACACTTAAAGCAATGTCGAGGGTTTGGGACGTAAGGTCTAACAGAAAGACGATAGAAACCTGCATAGATATACTCTGGCAATGTGGGTGTGCCAAAGGTTAGAATCAAAGAAGCAGTGGCTTTTTTCTCTCCATTTTCATTGCGCATTATGCGAGTGACATCAACGATCGACTGGCTAGCTAATTCGCTTTTTAATTCCTCCAAACTAATGAGGATCAAGTCTCTACAGGTAATGATACCTTTTGAATAATTCAAAGATCTGTGAGATTCCACAGATACCTTGACTTTGTCTTAGAAAGAAGTCATCTTTAACAGCGACAAACTTTGTTTCTTGCCTTGTTGATTACGAAGGGTGATACCTTTGATAAATCAGAATCCTTTTCCCCATTCGAAAAAACTAAAAATTTGGGAGCTGGCAACTCAGATGGTTGTTGAGCAGCCTTCTCCTTTGTCTTTTTAAACAATTCTTTGTTTACAGACTCATCAGACGAATCTGCATGATGTCTCTTTGTTCCTAAATCTTTGACGGTTTTGTTTACCATGGATTTGTTTGTCCAGCGCATCGTGTTAGGCGGAATCTGACGAACTCGGTAAGGGCGTGCCTATCAGATCACATTGCGATCACTTCCGAACCCCCAGTTGCGTGAGGATCCCGAGCACTCTTTTGCCAGTCTGGATGGACATCAGCCTGGAACCCGAAACTACTGTGAGGAAGAATCCGACTTTCTTCAACACCGCGAACAGTTCCTGACCAAGCACCGAAGTAGCTGGCCCCATATCAGAAACCACGCATACGTCTCGGCAGAGCAAGCTCACATCAGCCTTACCAAACCAGAGGTTGTCAAAACTCTGGCAGGTTCAGCACTCCCAACGCGCAATGGCTCTGCACAGTCAAAATCCTAAAAGAAGGTGAGAATAAGAATGTATGTATTGTTTGATGTATGTGTGTATGTAATTGGATGGATGTATTGTATGTGTTGAAAGTATTGGGCGTTGTTTGACTCGGGTACCACGAGGGTATTATCTTCGCTCTACGAATGCTCTACTTAGGGAAAATTACTCTACAATGTACACGCACTCAGTCTAGCTAGAGCGGTCTAGCTAGACTTGCTCTATGAAAATTACTCTACAATGTACACGCACTCAGTCTAGCTAGAGCGGTCTAGCTAGACTTGCTCTATGAAAATTACTCTCCAGTGTACAGGCACCTTAAGACTTCATTAAAATAATAATTTAATTTCTGAACAAACAAAATGAAAGTGTTATTTTTACTTTTTTAGTAGACTTAGTAAGAACAGAAGATTTGAGTTAATTCTATGTTTTTTCTAGTATTAACCCAATGATCTAGTTTTTTAAAGCATGCACGTAGAAGCAATAAATATTTTTAAAAAGTAAGGTTTAACGCTAAATTTTGTAAAGGTATAACAATAAACCACATTTATTATTGTGTTTACACAAATATATACCTCATATGCCTTACCAATCTTGTTGAAATGTTTTGTCAAGAAATAGTGCTGTAATATCCTTTTCAAGGTATTCTTTTCATTTTGCCATTAAATAATAATTCTAATCTAGTTCATAGACCATAGTATGAACAATAGTTTTTGATGTTATGACCAGAGGCAGGGCCGCACATGCCTAGGGCGCAAAAGATTTGAGTGTGCAAATGAGGGAAGTTTATTCTGTATACATTTATTTCAGGTTCAATGTACAAACTTTTTTCACAAAAGTTTTAACAAACAGAGGACAAAAAATTTAAATTACAGCAAACGCACCACCACCTGTCAGTCAACGCCCAGCGTGGCATGTACCTATGCCTTGTGTTTGTGTGTTGGTGTGTGTGTGCGTGGAGCGAAAATCTAGGCAGAACTGTGTGGACCAATGATTACATATATCAATAACACAAACAGTTTAAATGGGTAGGATTCAGACCAGGAAAGTAGGAATAAAAGTGAGTTTGCACCATCAGTAGCTAGGAGCTCTCAGGGATCGTTTTGCCGGCCGAGTGTGGGACAAGGATGGAAAGAGGAAGAGAGAGAGAGAGAGGTCCGACTGTCATATATCAGTGAGCGTCGGATCCTAGCGGCCGATGGCGCAAACACATTTTTATACTGCTTCCCTGGTCTGAATTTTTATCATGGACATTGCTCGTCTTATTGATATGTAATCCATTGGTGTGGACAATGCAGTGCGGAGTGCGCCTGACTGATAATGAATCACCTTCCATCGGTACTGTTTGCGGATGGCAAGCGAGACAAGACACTGATACAGACCTCCGATGGCATGAAATGGCTCTGATAGTGGTGGGAAAGGAAGGCACAACATTTTGAAGTGCCTAAGGCACTGGGGAGGTTAAAAACAGCCCAGCTAGAGGCTACCAGCAGACTTATACTTTTGAGTCTAGATAGTTACGCTTAGACTCATGTATTGTTTATGAATTTTTTTACAGTCAGTAGGATTTTTTTTTTTTTTACCTATGCATGTGATTTGTCCTTATGATTTTGTATTGTTTTGACATCATTTGTTCCGTTTCTATGTGTGTTGCAGTGTGAAAGCTGTGTCATATTTTTATGAGTTGTTTGTAATATTATTAGGGTTTGGTAAATACATGATTAATTATATGAATGAAGAAATTAATTTCAAGAATTAATTTGTAATACTAAGAAGTTTCTAAATAGGGACTACGAAGACTGTGATTTTGAAAGTAGTGATGGAAATAAAAATGATGCAGTGAATTAAACATGCATAATATTATTTTTCTGTAATAATATACAATTAAAATAATGATGCATAATGATTTCTTCAAGATAATAGTCTGTTCTATTTGAATAATACAACAAATTTATATACCCACAACAAAGGTGGTTTATTCAATGTTTACAAATGTTTTTTTTAAGGGAATGTTCTACTGAAAATCAGCAAAAGAAATTTTTTTTAAATTGAATTTTGTTCTACATTTAATTAGCTTTAAGAAAATATATATATAACATAGGTTGTGACACCTATTTACTATAATAAAAAATAATATATGACTCAGGGTACACTTCACAACCGGAACGTAGGCTAGTCTTGATGAGCGCTGGTTTTGTTCATTCAGTCCTTATAAGTTTAGTTCTGCTACCATTCAATTCATACACTCTGTTATATATGTCTCTAACTTGCTTACTGGCCTATCTCTAAACCAAAAGCCACAATCAGCTGATTTTCAATCAAATAGTGGCGCAAGTCCTAGACCTATGACTTGTAAAATAGTCAAGCGCTTCGACAAAAAGCGACTAAATCTGTCAAAAGTGCGTAAAACTATGAAGTACAACGAATATAGAAGAAAACTCAGGCAAGCTCAATTGAGAAAAGAAGAGATGAAGAAAAAAGAAGAGGGATTGACATATGGAGCAGGTTGTTTTTAAACAACAAAATATTCAGTACGCTGAGCTCTGATCTTTTCATATTTTATGTCAGTTTCAATATTTATATAGGCCTACACTCATTTATGGACTCTAAATTAATTTTATGTCTTTCAGTAATGTTCATAAGTTCTGTATTGTTGTAGCTAATAACACTAAAAAAGTAACCTGAGTTGCTAACATTCATAAACTCCTTACAACGCAAAAATATTGGTTGAATCCAATGCCCTACTTTGATCAAGGATTTCCGCAAGTTAGATTTTTCCGTGTTTTTTAAGTAAAAAATTGATATATCTCAGGAAGTACTTATAGCAAACAGTTGAAATTTTTACCATATATTCCTCATTAGTTTATCTAAATATTTAGGAAGAATTCTGTCCATATCTAGGATAGAAGCTGTGTAATAATTTTTTTATTTAGCATATATGCAAAAATAAAAAAATAAATTGTTGTTGAATAAAAAATGTTTTAATGAAGATAGAGTCAAATGCTCTCCTTAATATTTAGAGTAGCAAAATGTGAACAAAATGACACTAATTTCATCAAATTCCAACTGTTAGATCCGGAGATATATGAAATTCTGTAAAACCCCCATTTATATATATATATATATATATATATATACAATTATTTGGAATTTGATAGTGTATAATATTTATCTAACCTCTTATACACACTGATTTAAATAAAACCCCGAACCACAAAACAAGGAACAAAAACAATAACTAAACAACTAAATTGTAAGTTATGTTTAATAGGTTACCCTTATGTACATTTCGATGATATGTACATTTCAAAAATTGTGAACCGTATGAGTTTGATGAATTTTGTAGGAAAATTCATGTTATTAACGAACATAAAAATTGTATTAAAGTCAACAAATTGCATAAAAAGTGTTTAGACATTAGTAAGCCTAAAGATAAATTAGATCTTAATGTTAATAAATTTTATCTTTGGTTAAAAATGAATCCAATCAGACCTTTAATAAAGAGGAAACGGATATTTTGAGTAAGGGACTTAAGTTTTCACTCAATAATTAATTGTAGGCCTACTCACAATGTAGTGGAAGATATAGTAGCTAATATTGAGAGTAGTATTCAGTACTTAAAAGATTCTGATAAAAACTACATTAGGAATGCTTGTAAAATTCAAATCCAAGCGAATTTAGGTAGTAAAAATTCAGGAAGTAAATCTAATTTAATAAAAAAAGAATTGGGTATAATTAAAGATCTGAGACAGAAGGATTGTTTTTACCTTAAGGCTGATAAAGGTAATACTGCAGTGATCTTGGATAAAGCCGATTATTTTAGTGGAGTTTCAAAAATGTTAAAAGAAAGATCTTATAAAGAAATATCTAAAAATCCACTTAAAAAAATTGTTAGGAACACTAAGGAAACCATAAAAAAATGTGGTTTGATGATTCCTAAAAATGATGTTTTTAAATTTCATGTTTCCAATCCAGTTACCTAGATTACCTAGATTGTATTGTCTTCCTAAAATTCAAAAGGAAGGTAAATCGATGAGGCCTACTGTTTCAGGGATTAACTCACCGACTTACGTTCTTTCAAAATGGTTAGCGGAGGAGTACTTTTAATTTAGCGTACTTTAGAGTACTTTTATTTTGATTCTTTAGATCGATAATTTTAAAAGTATCAGAAACAGAGGCCTATTTATTTTAAAAGTATTGATGAAACAGACATGATTTAATAATTAAAAACCATTGGTAATGGTGAACGAGTTAGGATATTGCTATGCATATGCTTAACCCTCAAAGAGCGGACCTATAATAGGCCTACTCTTTAATGCTAGGCATTTTTAAGGTGGCGTGCATGTACGAGGAGACAATTCGGAAAGTAACCTCCGTTTGCTCACTGCGTGGGAAGTGGAGGGGGTAGTGCCGTCTGCTTGCGCCGGCGAGCACGGCAAGTCAGTCGGCGTCCAGCCGTGGTAGAGTGAAGGTCGTCCAAGCACTAGTTGTTTTTCAGTTGCTTGCCAAAATGTGTGCTGCAATAGAAAATCCCACAACAGAAAGTGTGAAGTGCGTGCTGTCATTCAATTTTTCACAGCTAAACATTATTCGGCATCTGCAATTCATAGAGAACTTTGTGCCGTGTATGGCCCAAAGATAATGAGTGAAGGAGTTGTTCCGGAATGGTTGCGCTCGTTTAAAAATGGCCGAACAAATGTCCAAGATGAAGAAAGAAGTGGCAGACCATCTGTGGTCACTGATGAACTGGTTGAGAAAATCAAGGCAAACATTCGTGACAACCGAAGTTTCACCATCTCAGAACTTTCGGAAGAATATCCACAAATTTCCAGGACTGTTTTGTACGAGATAGTGACTGATGAGGTTAGGCTACCGAAAGTTGTGTGCTCGATGGGTCCCGAAAATTCTTTCAGAGGACCACAAAACTCAACAAATGACCTCGGCTCTGGACTTTCTGATGCGTTATGACCAAGAAGGATAATCTTTTCTGAACAGAATTGTGACAGGAGATGAAACTTGGGTCAAGTATGTGAATCCTGAGACTAAACAACAGTCAAAAGTGTGGGGTCACACAGCATCTCCACACAAACTAACGAAAGCCCGGCAAGAAATTGGCAACAGTGTTTTGGGACTCAAAAGGGGTGCTGCTGGTTGAATTCATGGAACGTGGTGCAACAATCAAAGCGGATTCGTACATTGCAAAAACCTACATTGGGCAATCCAAAACAAACGTTGTGGTTTTCTTTCATCTGGCATCATTTTCCTGCACGACAACGCTCAGAAAACCAAAGACCTTCTGGGTCAGTTCAAATGAGATGTTTTTAGGCATTCTTCATACAGCCCAGATTTGGCTCCCAGCGACTTTAAGAGCTCAAAGATGTGGTCACCGGATGGCCCAAGGCACAGGCGGGAAATTTTTTTGCAGAAGGAATTTCAAAGTTAGTTGATAGGTATGATAAGTACTTAAATGTCCATAGAAACTATGTTGAAAAGTAAAGGAAAGTAGTTTTAAGATTTTAAGTTTTAAGGTGTATTTAATAAAAATGTTGTATCTGCTTCTGTGTTTTATTTATAAAAAAACGGAGGTTACTTTCTGAACAGCCCTCGTATATTTTTTAAAAATATGTATAAAATTCTTATCAAAAGAAAAAATAGTCTTACTACATAAATACATATCATTATAATCAGAAAAGGATGAATTTTGTATTTAATCTTAGCATAATTGTCTTAATTTTAATCCTAGATTTTCACAGCTGATTGTTTTGCACAATTTAAAAATTTTAAATTTATTTTCATATATTCACTCACTAAAAATAATTTCAAAATATCACTTTATAAATTCCAAGATATTCTAAAGTTACACAATTTCATGCTGAACAAAAAAAATGTAAAACTGTAACACTCTACTCTTCCAAACGAATTATTGAGGTTCATTACGAGAAGCAAAAACGTCTAGCGTGTAGCACAGATGTGTGCACTAAAACAGCTGACTTTACAATGCTACCAAAATTACATTTTTTACAGTATCGATTTTAAACTTTATACTACACTGTAGTAATCAATTTCTGACAAAACCAGATAAGAAACTCTCAGATTGAATGAAAAATGACGAATTGAGACCCGTTTTAAGAAACCTCTGTAGAAAATTTGCAAGTGCGACTTTAGCACTACAGACTGATTTATAATGATCGCAATTGCGACTTTAGCGCTTGGAGGGTTAAACTAGTATTGTCTCAGCCTGAGAATAAATACAAATATTCTATAAAATATAATGTACTACTCAATAATTATATAATATTTTACAATAGTTCTCCAATCAGTTAAACATAAATGTAACACAATGAATAGTTATGTTTTGAAGGCTAATTAATTACTTCACAGTTAAAGCAAAATTAGAGTCTGTGACAAACTTTTTTTTCATTTTGTGTTTCTGTTTGTTGTTTTATTACCATCATCAGTTCTTATTACTATCATCAGTTCTGGTATCACAATACGAAGTTACAAGAAAGAGTTTTTGATTCAAGAAAGTAGTTTAGAAAAAATAAGAAAGGCGATTTATAATTTGTGATTATTTCACTACGATATTCATTTTGAAATAATAATTAGAAATGAAACATTTAAATTTGAAACTAATTCTACAACCAAATATTTTTTTATAAAAATCTGGTTCTGCATGGCAGACAACATCCTATAGAAAAAAAAAAAAAAACTGCACAACTGTAACATTCAATAAATTCTTGTTCTATATTTCATAAATTTTTATATTTCATATTTTTTAAATACCTGCATGTAGTTACAAATTTCACTGTAAAAATGAGGAAATGATGGAGGCTGGTAGAACAGAATATGCCTGATTCCTTTCAGATTTATCCTACGGAAGAAGTGAAAACGTTCACTATAAAGCATAAAGTGGGCATCTGAATGAAAAAACATATCACGTGCCCTTGCTATTTTATTTTCCTGCAATTAAATTTAATCTATTATACACACAAAAATACAACTCATTTATTTACTAAAAAACATATCAAACCTTTTTTGTTAGAAATTTCCCTATTATCTGGCCTAGGTCAAAGGTTCACTTTTACATGCATTTGAAAGCTTAATATAGTAGAGTCCCGCTATTCCAAAAATCTGCCTATTCTGAACAGACTTTAAAAAAATACCGATTTTTTAACATGAAAACAGAAGAAATTAATAAGATGTTCGTGAAAAGAAGTATATTTATTATTATACAAATAAGTTAAATAGACACATACATAGAGCCTAAGTTTGATGAAAACGCCTGAAATTGGAATGAAAGCTGGTTTTGTTTCTTTCACGTTTTCCATCCATTTTGAAGGATTTGGAAGGAAGTAGGGATGTGTCGATACCAGATTTTTCGATTCTCGATACCGATACCGATACTTTGAAAAATCGATTCTCGATTCCCGATACCGATACCTAAAAAAAAAAAAAAAAAAAATCAGCAGCGAAAAAAAATAAATAAAATGACGAATGTCCGCAAAGAATACGACGTCCGAATATTATTAGCGCTAATTTAAAAAAACGCCGGCGTTAAAAATAATTTAAGTACCACAGTAAATGCCCGCAAAAAATCGACGCCCGAATATAATTAGTACTAATTTTATGAACTACCATTGGTGAAATGTTATTAAAAATAAAATGACGAATGTCCGCAAAAGAATACGTCGTCCGAATATTATTAGCGCTAATTTTATAAAACGCGGCATTCAAACGCAATTTAATATACAACAGCATATGTCCACGAAAAAGCATACTCCCGAAAACAATGGAATGTCCGCATAAGAAAATACAATTAACCTAGTCCAATGAAAAACACGTGAGAGTTTCAGTAACGAAAAAGCAGAATGCGTTACATTTAAAATAAAACAAGTTTTTAATTTTTCGGAATAATATTTTTTTACGACCGACTAGGATTGAGTTACTCGGAATATCATATGTTTTGTTTCTGAACGTTCAATTAGGATAAGTTCAGAAATAATCGGAACTTCAATCATCGAAAATTTGATTCGACGGCGTCAGTTTAATCCCGCCGAAGTCTGAACAACTTGTTAGAACAAACTACAAAGTACTGTTGTAGTACTTATCAAGTTAATAACGCTGTGTGTAAATACAGTATTCAGTTTTAGTGCAGTATTTTATTCATTTTTTTTTATTATTAGTTAATAGTAGAGCGTCGATTTGTTCGGGTAATTAAATTGTGTAGGCCTACTCACTTACGAAGGGCTCAACAGCGGCCGCTGTTCCGTTGAGCGCACAAACTCCCTGAAATCTAAAACACGGCTGATTATGCGAGTAAAAAGCTTTAAATTCGGAATTACGTGCACGACGTGCAGTACTGTAATGTATTTATTTATTTACAGTACATTTCCTCTTTCGGATAATCGACACTATACTGAATTAACATATTAATTTGATTAAGTTTAGTTAGTTGAGGATATGTGGAAACTTAACCGGAGTAGGCTAGTCTATTCAGCAATGGCATTGAAGGGTGGCAATATTTTATAATAGACTTTGAAAGTGATGGACTTTTGTCTGTAATTTAACTTAGCTGAATACTTGTATTTAATTATCTGTACATAACATACTTAATCATTTCAGTATTCAAATTAAATCTTATACTTTACTCTTAAATTCTTGTTAAATTCCTTGAATAATAAATAGAACCGATTTGACTCTAGAACCGGGAACCGAAAAAAAAATAGAAACGACTCATCTCTAAATAAAAAGTAAAACAAAGGAATTCCGTCGGGTCTCCCATAAAAATCATAAATCACGGGTAACGTAAGTCCCAAAAAGTTTTACCCGATTTCAAACAAATAAAATTATTGCTTTATACTTTTGTTACCGATCTATAAAATGTGTTATTTTTCTTCGCAGTAGACACCCTAATTCTATAGACACGATAACAAACGAATCAATAAATGTTTGACCTTGAGCCTACTCTAGACTTCTTGTGTACAAATAACAGCCTACGCATGAATAAAAATAAAACAAGAAGCGTTTACTTAAGAAAGGAAACAATTGCCTAAAACATTTTACTGGGGAAAATGTCTACTTACATAAAATTAATAATGTTTTACATTTTCCCTACTGATATTTATTGTTAAATGCTGAATTGAGTTAAAATACAGAGAATGCGATTGCAAATACCGGAGATTACATTCACGGAGTCTATACGAGAACGGGCAGTTCTGACAACTGAGTATCTCTTGGTATCGGTATCGAGTTTCGGCTATCGATTCTCGATACCGATACCAAAGCTAAGTATCGGTGGTATCGAGAATCGGTATCGAGAATCGACCCATCCCTAGAAGGAAGCAACCAACAAACATCAGGTGAAACGGATTCCGGGTCCTTCAGAAAGAAGGAAGGATTAGATTTTTTTTATATAAGGCGAAAAACCTGGGTGGTTATCATCGCCTTGGGTTATCATTCGTTTTTCTCCTCCGTTTTCGTTATCTCGAAGGAATTTTATTTTTTTTTTTCAAAACGATGCGGTACTTAAGGACAGACTGCGGAATGACAAAATGGACAGTTCGAATAACCTATCCCGTCCCTTCCACTTTCAGAAGAATTCGGAATAGTAACGCAACGGAAGGAAAAAAACGGATGATGTAAACCTACACTAAGGCGAGGTCAAGAGCATTTGCGGCGTCTATGTGTGATATGAGTTCAGTTTGAGCGTTCACCTCCTCCTCGCTTTCCTCTGATCCGATCAACGCTGTATAGAAATGACACTAGCAGATGTCTCCACACTTAATTTAGGTCTCAACAAGTCAATATATTGATATTATTAATGTAATCCGCCTATTCTGAATTCCCGCTACTAAACCAAACAGTGTCCGGTCCCAATTAGTTTGGAATAGCGGAACCCATATCTACTGTACTCATATTTTTATTCAGCTTAAAACACAATCTATTATGTCATTGTTTCCTTTCAAAATAAAAATATTTAGTTGACTTTAATGAAGATCGCAATTACATGTTGACGAAGCATGATGCTGAAGTATTAAATTAGCTTCTTAAATTCTAAAACAATTTTATGAAAATTAATCACTTTTGTTCTGATGGGGTTTGTTTACTTACCTTAGAATATTCACAAATCTGTGTGAAACTAATAGTTTCTTTTTTAAAGTGATTACGCAGACGAACATAATCGAAATACGAAGGAACATATATCAAAGTGTGGCTCATAAGAGACTCTTTGTACTGAGGCAGAATTTTGTTAATAAACACTTCAAACCTTTCGTCCAAACACTTAACAGCTGAATTTACTTCAAGTTTGTGGAACACCTGAAACAAATTAATACATTTTTGAGAATTAAAGTGAATCTTAGTACATAATATACATTTTACAATAACAAATGAAAGAAATTAAATAAATAGTAAGCCAACTACTATTTACGTTTATTATTTACCATGTTTGACTTAAATAGAATATAAATAAAAATACTTTACCCTCCTTACTCCAACTGACAGAGTCAGTAATAAGTCATTACAAAAATACTTCAGACAATGACCAACACACAAAAAAACAGAGAAGACTAAAGAACCACGTAATTCATGTCTGCATCTATGAACTCCTCCTGGACACTATAGAAAGACTTGAATTTCAACCAATTTTCCACAACGCGTGTAAAATGTCTCAGAGAGACCAATCTATCATTTTCAGGAAGCCTATTAAACAAAAAAGCCCAATATGACTATGGTGGTTAGGTTTTACCAAGTCTAACAAAAGCAACATCAATCAGACATTTATTTCTGTCATCATGTCCATGATAAGTACTTCTTAATTTATCCTCTTGCAAGTGTTTATTAACATACAACTCTGAGTGAAGGATAAAAAATATACTACATAGAGTTAAAATATTTAACTTTATAAAAATTTACCTATAAAACTCATGCTCTAGACTCCTTCGATAGTTCTAATTACCTTTTTGTGCCAGCAGAATCTTTATGCTCCTGCTGAATTACCCCACAAGGTGACTCCATAACGTATGTTTGTTATGCGTCGTATAATTTGGACTTGTGATGTTTGTCATATATGTGTTAAGTGTGTGTTTAATTTATTTTAAGTTTTAATTTCTTATGACTTGACTTCCGAAACCGGTAGTCACCGAAATTCACCATTTGGAACTGTCGACGGTTATAAGGCATGTAGGCCTACCTAAGTTAGATTACTATTGCAGTTCAGGAGGCAAATCAATATGTATAAATTATCTTATTAAACGAGCAAATCTTGTATATTTGTAAATTTATTTCGGGATCTCGCTACGGCTCTAATGTGTGGATGAAAATTTGCATATACAGTAGAACCCCGATTATCCACGAGTGGATTACCCGCGTTGCGGCTTAACCGCGATCGCCAAAAAATACCGCAATCACCAAAAAAATACAAATAAATAAGTAAAATAACCCAAATGCGATACTTCGGCGAACGAAGTTTAGCGAGTGAAAACCCATTATCTCGCGCGCAGACTGTAGCGCCACCTCAAAGACAATACAGTAAGCAGAAAAATCAAATAACCTTCATAACGGGACTATTCTCACCCTCATGCCCAACAAAAACAATAGTAACAACTCGCTATTTCTCCCTCCACGCAGTCGTCAGTGTCACTAAATCAGTGTTAAGAAAAATTCGTTCAGTCATTGTAAAAAAGGAGTCAAATGCAAAGAAACAAAAATGAATAAAGGACTTTTTTACTCCATGGTGATAGAGATTGATATTGAAAGTGCATTTTGATAACAGTAGTACTTCAGTAGTTATGTACTGGACTGTGTTTGTTTTGTTTTTGTTCTTTGTAAATATGTAAAAAGTGTGTGTGAAACTATGTAATTTTTCCAACATATAAAGGTACGTAATACTGTACATATTTAAATTAATTGTTATTACCTGAACCTTTTGTAAAGATTAATTAAGCACTTATTTTAGTTTTACGGTCATTTTGAACTATTTCTAGGGCATTTTATGTTAGTTTCGGATTATCCGCGATTTCGATTATACACGGAAGTTCAGACACCCATTATCGCAGATAATCGGGAGTCTACTGTAGGGGTTTTTTTGACATCAGGAATCGAACGCGCTAGGTCTAATCTCTGCAAAAGTGCGCTAAGTAGCTCTTTTCTATGTAAACTCTGAACTTCTTTTATATACCACCTTTGAAGTCACTAAGTAGGGGAATAGATACCGTACATTATAGATACAATCCAGATGTTTTACAAATATCTTAGAACATATGTACGTAAGATGGAAAAATATTCATATTTATTTAGTATGTGATTCGTATTTATATACATTTTCCTAAAAAAAGTTTTACAAAAATAAATACTGAGCGATGCTCATTTGCCCAGGTACTATGAATTATATGACTTAACATCTTCAATATTATTTTTCTATTCAGCCATTTTCAAATTAATTCAGGTTTCCTTTTATCGTAGAGTAGAAAAATACTTAAACATTGTTAAACATAAACTAACAAGCACATACGCTTCTAAAACATTCGTCAATTTTAAGAAACTTAGGAGTCGTGACCCACACAGCATCTTGTTTCAATGCTACTGTGTACTAAATTTACACTAACCGACGTAAGGGGTTGTTACCTTTTCTATTCATGTTAGTACAGTATCATATAACGTGTGGGAGTCAAAATTAAGTTTTTCAGTTAATAATGAATTTTTGTTAAATTTAAAGTTCCTAGATATTTTAAAATGTATTTATGCATTCACAAACTTTCTTTTTTTACAATAGAGTAATATTTTGAGAGTGAGTATTTTTGGTCGGTCTGGATAGTCAGCAAATTTGGAATTGGTTTTTGTTGGATTTGTGATTTGTTTGCCCAACAGAACCTTTTTTGAACAAATTTCCTGTTTGTTTTATATTTTTGGACAGTCACTTCATGATAGGTCGTCCTGTGTCTTCAAATTTGTTTTTGTAGTCATTCTTTTTATTCATGAAACCCAGCAAATTATTTGTTGTTCCATAAGCAACTTTGTAGGCTTGTTTGTTGAGTACATTCATAAGTGTACTCAAGGGGGTGTGAACTGAACATTTTCCTTGCTTTGTTCAGTTAAATCTTTAGTTTTTTCCTGCCTTACTTTCTGAGTAATCTGTCAATGATTAAAGCATTGTAGAAGAAAATGAATATTGAAGACATTAAGTCCTATTGTTACTAAATATTTTAATAAATACATGTTTGTTATGAGATAGTTGTGTACATTTTCATAATTACCTGTGGAAGCTGCAGAACTACTTGACAGATTGAACCAGTTGTTATAGGATTAATTACACAAACTTTCCCCCTATAATTATGGCACTTTCTGTTTACTAATGATGAAATCTGCGGAAGAGGATAAGTAGCAAAAACCAATGTTTGTCGATAATATTTAGACCAACCGTTAAGTGACCAACTACGAACCCGAGCAAAGTTGGTACCATGAGAAGCCTTAGGCTGAAGGTGGAAGTGATCCAAAACATGTAACAAGTGGTCCCAGTTCTAGACAAAAGAAAAGTTTTAGTTGTTATTAAATTAATCCATAGTCAAAAATAATAATACTTCTTAAATTCATACTGCATAAATACAGATCATACATGTTATTGTATTAATTTTATTAGATTGGAATATAATAAACCTTTTCAAATAGACAATGCACAAACTACAACCTCTAAACGCATATACTTCAGGTATGTCCAGAAAGTAAGTTCCATTGGTAATAAAACAAAATCATGTACAAATATAGGAAAACAATTTATTGCACAAAAATCTCTACCCTTAAACTATTTTTCTGCATAGCTCCCGTAATTCCCCAGGCATTTGTCATAGTGTGGGACAAGTTTTGTATGCCTTCTTCATAGAAGATTGCCGCCTGTGTTTTCAACCATGTGTGGTGACATGTTCTTTCAGCTCATCATCGTTTTTCTATCAAAATTAGCAAAGTGTGGTCAAGCTTGTCATCAAAGAAAACAACACCTTTACAGAGCATTCCTCAGCCCTTGTTCTGTATTCGTGGCGCAATTTCTTAAGCTTCTCGCAGTAAACATCTTTATTAATTGTTTCACCTCGCGGCCAAAAATCAATCAGTAAAAGCCCTGTCTATCCCATAACACTGTGCACATAACTTTTCAAGATGTCAACATTGTCTTGAGTTTTTGTGTTGCTGGGGACTAAGTGTGCCTCTATTCCATCGATTGCCGTTTAGTTTCAGAGGTGTCATAATTCTTTTTTTACTCAACGTGAACAAAATTTTTGAAAACCAAGTTTTTCAGTACCAATTTTGTGAATTCGTGATCATGAAATTTGCGGAAATTCTGTAGCAAGAGTATTAATTGTTTGCAAACTTATGGTTTTCCTTCATCTTTTTGCCAACTGGACAAACCAGTTCATCAGTAACCAAAGAAGGACGTCCACTTTGTTCTTCATGGTGCACTTGATCACTCCCTTCATTGAACTGTCAGACCCATCTTCTTACCAATGAATCACTCATTGCATTTACCCCAAAAACCTTGCAGATTTGTCAAATGGTTTAACATACTTTACATTCAGAAAACGAATCACAGATCTGATTTCACAAGTGGGGAAATTTTCAATCAACACCGACATTATAAATAAATCGACCACGCAGCTGGACCGCTGACGTGAGTTGAGCAAATTTCCAAAATTAAGTTTATATGCCTATGTTTTAGGATTTCAACCAACAATTTGGGAAATAGGTCTACTCACGAAGGCGTTGAACAGCTGTCTGTGTGTACGCAATATATTAGTAGAATTTGTTTCCTCCTAGTGGCCTCGCGAGTTTGCATCACTTGGCTTTGAACTGGGTACTTTTATGGTATTTTACGTTTTTGTTGATTTTGGGGGAACCAAGCGAGCTATTAGGTCGCGTAAAAAAACAAAATGCGCAGAATAACATCCTACATTAATATTGTTAGAAAAAACTCTAAAAAATTTTCATTCTCGTAGTAAAAATCTCAAAAAATAGTTACTTCCGGTCAAAAAACGTACTTCCGGTTGTTGGATTTTTTTGGCTAACGAACTCGTCCGAGCCACATAGACAACCAACATGTGTACCAAATTTGGACCAAATCGGACTTAAAATGCGGCCGCTAGAGTGCGAACACATATATATATATATATAATATATATGAATTTTTTTGACACCCCAAAACGTGTTCTGGGGACCATGATCGGTGCTCATTTGCTACTCCCGACCTTGGGTCTCACCATAAGGGCCACTGCAATAGCTCATTTTTCCTATGGAAATTCGCTAACAAGCACTATAAAGTGTACACAACCAACAGCGGTCTCAAAATGGCATCATTTCCTTCTCCTTGACAGAAACGGATGAGCAGACCTGCTATCGCAGAGTTGCCGCTGATAAAAGTAGAAACATAACTTACTTTCTGGACATACCTCGTACATTCACTACCTTCTTTCTGAAAATACCCTCCATTTAGTGAAAAACAATAATGTTCACTACAATAAAAATACAAAAACAGTAACTGTAGGTAAAAATAATACACAACTTTATAATTAAAAAAGTATTAATTAAACATTAATTGACAAAAGCAAACATCAACTTTGGATTTTTATTATTTCAAACATATGATTTAGTCCTCCTACAAGATGTAAATTGTAGCTATATAATTTTTACAACAAAAGTAAAATAATACATCTAAATCTTATTTTCTGCTAAACTGATCATGTTCACCTACTAGACAATCTAGCATACGGTACACTTCTTAGCAACCTCTTGCCATCCGTCTAGCCTGTAGTACACTGACTGACTCACATCTAGCGGCTGAAATATTCCTTCTTTTACTTATTTTTTCTCAAACATTATGGAGGAAATTTTTTTAGTAAATTGATAATTTCATTATGTACGTTAAAATTGAAAAATAAACAAATTAGCTTGTGAGTGTTCATTTGATTACATTTATTAATGAAAGCTTTATCGACATATGCTTGATTTCAAAATTTTGATTGCAATAATCCTTTTATTTCATTTGTTACAACTGTGATGTGCTACAACATCTGGTAATACATAACTTTATTGAATCCAGGTCTTTGATTAGCTGATTTTGGAGACCGGTAGGTCTTAGTGATTGCTAGCCTGAATGAGTTTTACAAACAAATGTTCATGTTGTCCATAGAATTCTATGGAGAAACATTTAAGATTTTAGCTAAGGGAAGGGAAATTCAAATTGAAAGAATAAAAATGTTGGATTAAATACAACATGAATAAATTATAATATTAAAAGGAATTTCTTTTATTAAATTTAATCTTAAATCTAAAAATAAAATTACATTGAGATTATTTTTAGTGTGAGAACGGGCAAAGACATGTTTTACAGACGCTAAATCATAGACCATTCACCACGTGAAACAGAAGGTTATTCGCCTGGAAGTCGAAGAGCATTAACATAATGCTCATAACTTTAATAAGTAAATTGAGATATCTACAATCATTCATAGGTTCAGAATTTTAAAATTTTATTTACACACACTACTGATATATCCGAGCCACAGAAATAGATCCTAGTCACTTAAGCTAGTGATATAGTCAAGCCACAAATAGGTTTTGAATGACAGACTATTTTCAAGAAAATTTTATAGAGATCCGATTTTTACGTGACAATCTTCTGAAAAGCTTGAGTTCTAATTGATATGTTTTCCTCCTTCAGCTTGAACACATGGTAAAGTTGCAGTTGGGGTATATTTTCAACTGTGCTCACTATGTTTTATATGTAAACAGTGTAATGGCAACAGAATAAAATTAATATTTGAGTGGTGATGTGTTTAGTGATATTGATGCTAGTTCAGAAAAAGATGACAACTTGCAAAATAATTTAGTAAACAATGACAGTGAAATTTTGAACAGTGAATAAAGCTAAATCAGTAGCTTATTACATGGGTAATAGGTAATTTAATAGTTATTTTAGCAAAAAGATTATAATTCAATAATTTATTTATAATTATAGTATAGTATTTCTTCAGGTTATAGTAACCAGTTAAGATCTGGTGCACCACAACAATCAAAAGTTTGCATAAAATTATGATGAATTCACATCTAATTTCAATTCAGCAAACACTCTGAGACGTCACAACTTTGATTTTATTCGTCCGATTCAGATTCGATTCAGATGATATTTGATACGAATCTTTAATATTTATCTTTTTTCAATTTATTTTTAGTTTTACAGGTATTAGTTTGAGATCTTATCCTTACTAATTTGTGATTGTGTGATGAGTATTTTTGATAATTATGGTACTTCAGATTACCCAAGTTTCTTGAGACTGTTTATAGTTTGTTATACTTTATCTTGTATCGTTTACATTTTAATAAATCTTTTCATTGTAGTTTGTTGAACGTTTCAATTTTTTTTTAAATCCTGATTTCAAATGTTTCGGATGTCAGGTGACAAACACAAAAAAAAAGTGTGTTTTAGACTACTGCCTTGCGCCCACGAGTGATAAAAAGGGCACCCGCATGAGGGTTAATATGTTCATCCTACTATTTTGATGATCCTACATTTTATTCATTCACAATGGGATGGTAAGATTGCTACTTTTATTATTTTTTTACCATAGACTTTAGTCAATTTTGAAATTTAGATATACCACTTTGTTCCACAAAATTAAATTTGAATGCTAAATCCTGCAAAGGAATTCCTTATTTTATATATATGTAGCCTATATAAATAATACATACCTGCATTAAAAATATTTCAGTTTGATCAAGAACTAGCATTTCAATAGAAGCAAGAAAATCAAAATCTCTCTCAGCTTCTCCTTCCGCTCCTACAATTACACGTAGGCCCAATGGTGAAGCTATTATTATATCTGCTGAGTAGAAGTCTGCATATAACTAAGACAAGAATAAATAAATTTTTATCAAATATAACAATTTATGTAGAGAAAAATTAATTTGATATACACTTACTTTATAAAATTATTTCTAAAAATGCTATAAACTATCTTAAACCACACAAAAAGAAGTAACATATTTCAAATAATTTTAATATACCAAATTATCTATATCTACTATCTTAACTGCCAAACTTGTAGCTACTACATTACTAATTTCAATGTTCAGTAAAACTTCAGTTATCCGAATCAATTGTGACCGGACCCCATTCAGATAATCAAAAATTCGGATAATTAAATTTTTTCCGAAAAAAAGGGACTATTTTAACCTTTTTGGGACTGACTTCGCATTTACGCGACTGGAGTTAACTATCCGCACATACTACGATCACGTATACATGTTTTATAACTTTAACGTTTGAGTACTATCATCGCGTTAACGTGACTAATATAATTCTTTTACTGGCTTTTGCTACAATCTAATAACTTTAAAATGAACTATTTCGACTGTCGATATGTAGTACTAGCTAACAGTAGAAAATAGAGAGAATAAAATCATGTTGCCATACCGCGTTTACTAGGTTTTGTCGAAGCCTATTTTGAAAAATGAATTAAGAATATATGCTTTATCCAAAAATGAACTTTGATTATAACAAATCTATACTAATATTATAAAGAGGTAAAGTTTTTTTTTATGTAGAGGGTAATCTCTGGCACTACTGAACCAATTGAAAAAATAGTTTTACTAATAAAAAGCTACACTATCTCTGAGTAACATAGGCTATAATTTATTTCAGTAAAATCTTTTTTTATTTCAATTTTTGTAAATTCTGTAAAAAAAAAACAACTTAGGTTAGGCCTAAAATGATAAACCAACACATTGTATTTACATTTATTACCATAGCAACCAATTGAATAAAACAACAGATAATATAGCTGTTTGCTCCAATATTTCCATTAACAGCTGATTTCAAAATTTGAAGCAATTATTTTTGTATTTCTAGCTTTTAGGTTAGGGTTTTAAAGTGTAGACCTGAGCCTTGCTGGTTCCTTTAACCATTATCAACTGCTGTTATAAAATATAAGAAATAATTTGGTTTGAAAATTTAACAATATTTACCATCTTAGTTTTAAGGTTATTATTAATACTACACCTTTATTATAAATAAAACATAACATATGTTTTTAGAAGGTTCCATTGGGGGTTGGCGTGCGGAGCACGCAGGGGTCTCCCCTAGTTGTAGATAATATATCATAGAATTGAACTGTATTCTTGAAAATATTTAAATAACCTTATTTTATAAACATATTTCAATTTGTTTCACTAAATTACAATGAGTAAAACAAACCTCATGCTAACGCTAGGCGTACCAATAAACCTAAACTGAGCATGAATTAGGATTTAGACTATGTTAGTCCCGAAAAGGTTAATTAATTACTGTATGTATGTTGAAAATGGGAGAACAAAACTACTGGATTTTTAAATCAAAAGAGTCTTTTATTAACTAAATGAAAAGGTAACACTTTTACATGTTAAGCGTATGTATATAAATGAATGGCATTGATTGCTGAACATCTTGGTGAAAGTAAACAGTTTGTCTGTATTAATCCGTTTGACACCTGGCGCCTACACTAGCTTCGCGGAGGGAAGGCCAGTAGCGCGTGCAGACAGAATCATTTTTTGCAAATCGCAGTATGTTCCCTTATTAATTTTTTTTCTGAAATTCTGAAAGCGATTAGGATAGTCAGCGATTCGGATAGTTGGAGTTTTACTGTAAAATAAATGTCTAAAACTTTATGATATTGCTTCACATTAAATAACATTCAACGACTTAAATTTTTAATGTGACAAAAATAAATATTGTTTAAAATGTTCAAAACATTTTAAAATAAAACATTATTTCTAAAAAACAACGATTTTATAAATAATTACCACTTTGTCTACTTACCTCTTGTATTAATTTAGCATTTTAAGTTATGTATATTCAGGGGCGTAGCCAGGGAGGGGCAGGGGGGGCCTTGGCCTCCCCCCCTAGAGCCAGATATTTTTAGACAAATTTATTATTTTACAAAAATAGACGCGTCATTGATCATCTATTTGAATATCGTATTATTCGTACCACATATACACATACGATAGTGGTTAGAACAGTCAACGAATTATTTTAGAAGGAAAGTCAATAAGTTGAAAAACCAACTATGGTACATTGTTTGGGGTACCTAGTAGTATAACATACTAAAAGTCCTTGACCCTAGGGGTGGCGGAAGAGGGGAGGAGGGGGGGTTAAAGGTACCATTTTTTGAATTGTTGCCTATATCTCATTAGGGGTTGGTCCTACAAAAAATATATATGTATACAAAATTAAAGCTGACAAAATTATTTACATTTTTCATACATATAGTATTTTTGATATATGTAACCGTTAATGAGATATACGTTCTCGAAAATCAGTAATTTTAGAAAAAAACGTTTCTTCGCATTGGAATACTTTATTATTTGTTCCCCATGCGGTCTACCCTCGTGAGCTCTCTCCAGTTTTTATCTCGTTCGTAGAAAGTCAAATTATTGTGTATTTCGCCTCAGTATATTATTTTATTATTACTATTATGTCGCTATGTCGACGGAAAAATATTTTGTTTCTCGCTTTAGTCGAGTTAGTTTATATAATGTCATTCGTCCGTAGGAAGTCGAATTATTGTGTTTTTCGCCTTTATATTTTATTATTATTATATCTGATATATTTTATTAGTATTATATGCAGTATATTTTATTTTTATTATATTTGTTATATTTTATTAGTATTATATGCGGTATATTATATTTTTATTATATCCGGTATATTTTATCATTATTATATCGCAATGTCGATGCAAACGTATTTTGTTTGTGACGAGAACTTGTACGAAAGTGGTGGGAAAGTGTCCTGTATGAGTGCAAAAGTAATAACTTTACTTATAAGTGCCACTTTACAAAGAAATGACGGAAAAAGCTCCAACCTAGTAGGTTTGACACCCTCAAAGTTCATTCCACATGCAGAAAAAATTATACGTGAGCCGAAAGAATTGCAGCTTATGTGATGAAACAGGCCCCTGTTTTGAAACAGCCATTGATAAGTCAAAAGATTCACAAGTCGTTGTCATTGGAGAGGACACAGACCTCATAGTCCTTCTGATTGTGCTAATCCCCAAAGACCAATACATCATAAAATTATGAAACTGGGCCGAGGAAAGGTGACATCCAGTCTGTATTTCCACCGCTGAGTTATAGGAGCTCAAGGCATTATGCTCATCGATGCTTTCACAGGATGTGATACTACAACAGCAGCCTTCCTCAAGGGGAAACTTGCATTTGCCAAACTGTTTAAGAAGGATGCAGATGTAGCATATGCTGCTGAAGTCTTTAACAATCTTTCAGCCACTCATAAGCAGATTCCAGAGCAGGGCAATAATTGTTTCCTAATGTGGTACGGTGCCCCGAAGAAATAAAAATCACTCTACAAATATTGCTACGACACAATCGTCAAGTCTGTGGCGAATGTGCATCCCGATATCTCAACCCTCCCATCATCCAAGGGATCAGTCAAACATAGTCATCGGTGCTACTTTCAGAAACAACGATGACAACACTAGCTTACGCCCAGAGGAATGGAGGTGGGAACAGAACATGATGGACTGCTTAACTACTTCATCAATAATAGAAGCCAAGATCCAATAGCCCCAGATGACATTTTGAAGCTAATATTCTGCAATTGCAATGGCGACTGCAGCAATGCACGCTTCAGTTGCCGGAAGGCCTCAATGGTTTCTTCTACAAAAATTCAATAAAAATAAAATGTTCGTTCTTCACTCTAGGCCTAACCTTTCTTTGTTGTGTGTATGTTTCATTTATTTTTACCTGCCTTAACGGCAACACACTCATATAATTTATGTTTTGTGCACATTTATGGCACAGTACGTTACGAATGATATAATTTTAATCTTTCAATTTCAGTATCGGCTCACGTATAATGTTTTCTGCATGTGGAATGAACTTTCAGGGATGTCAAACCTACAAGGTTGGAGCTTTTTCTGTCTTTTCTTTGTAAAGTGGCACTTTTATCACTGAAGCTATTATTTTTGCACTTCACTTTTTAGGAGAGGACACTTTTCCACCACTTTCGTACAAGTTCTCGTGAAAAACAAAATACGTTTGCATCGACATTACGATTTAATAATAATAAAAATAAAATATACTGCATATAATACTAATAAAATATATCGGACATAATAATAATAAAATATAAAGGTTAAAAACACAATAATTCGACTTCCTACGGACGTATGACATTATATAAACTAACTCTACTAAAGCGAGAAACAAAAAGATTTTCCGTCGACATAGCGACATAATAGTAATAATAAAATAATATACTGAGGTGAAATACACAATAATTTGACTTTCTACGAATGAGATAAAAACTGGAGAGAGCTCACGAGGGTTGACCGCATGGGGAACAAATAATAAAGTATTCCAATGCGAAGAAACGTTTTTTTCTAAAATTACTGATTTTCGAGAACGTATATCTCATTAACGGTTACAGATATCAAAAATACTATATGTATGAAAAATGTAAATAATTTTGTCAGCTTTAATTTTGTATACGTACATATTTTTTGTCGGACCAACCCCTACTGAGATATAGGCAAAATATCAAAAAATGGTACCTTTAACCCCCCCCCCCCTCTTCCGCCACCCCTAGGGTGAAGGACTTTTAGTAGGTATGTTATACTACTAGGTACCCCAAACAATGTACCATAGTTAGTCTTTCCGCTTATTGACTTTCCTTCTAGACCCACATTTGGGCATTCGTTGACTAGGCTATTAGCCTTTTTTTTTAAATACAAAATTAAAAACAATGCTAATAACACTTACAAATATGTACAGTATATTATGATATGGTAGAAACGCCCGCTAAAAATATTCCATACCCACTCCCCCCAGACACCTCGGAAAAAGGCTTAAAAAAAATATTCTTATAGCTTATATCAGCCCCTCCCTTCCACATATCCTGGCTACGCCCATGTGTATATTGTACAAAATATAGGTGTTATATGCGATTTTATCTATGGGGTTGCTATGTAAGCTTGCTATCCAGCATATACCCAGTCGCTTCGGCTAAAACGGTAGCTAAGTAATAGCTAAAATGGCTAACATTCTTATAGCTAGAGATATAATTGTTGACCATCTTAGGAACAATTTGAGGTACAACTATGATTCAAATATGACAATATTGTATGTCCCAATGCCACTTTATTTGGACCCGTACTATTACAAAAATCCCATGGAGAGGCAGTACAATAAATAACCCACTTTCTTAAGGAAAACGGAAATACAATTTTTAAATTCCTGTATCTCAGAACAAATTTGAGATATAAATTGTATATAAGAATATTAGTTGCCTGATTAGATAGTACTATTTCCCAGAAGAGCAGCAATTCAAATATGAGAATATTCCCTTCTCTACTTTTCTCTGCTTGGTGTATTCACTTTGGAATCTCTTCTTGAAATTTTTAACTATTTAACCCCCCCCCCTTCCCCGCCCCCCAGAATAGCCCTATATAATTCAAATAAGTTACCCAGGAGATCCCTGGATTATAAATTGTATCACAAAACTCCCTAAATCTAATACTAAGCAGGCTCTTCATCACGACTAGGAAGATGAGAGATCAAATATACAGAGTAATAAAATAAGGGAAATTAAGAGCAATGCCGTAGCTGTTCTCTGTTCATTCTATCAGTACTGGTCGCCCGCCTGCACATTGTAAACAATATACTAACCCACAAACTTCTAATTGTCAGAGAATACTACTTAAGCACAATTAATCTGATTGCTTGCTATCAATTAAGCGTTTACTTTTGGGATGTCGAACAGGAAATCATTTGAGGAGAAGAAAATCTTTTCCAAGATCTCTCCATGAATTGATAGGAGGTAACGCTTCATCTGACAACAATGTTATGGAAACAAAATTAATTCAATTTTTACGTAAAATAATGCTTTACTTCAACATAATTTTATCATTGTTTAAAATGATATTGTTATTGTTGAATTTCTTTTAATATTCATAATTTTATTAAGGAGGAAATAAAGACATTTTTAGTTCTATTATAATTTTGACGCCCAACTTTGGGGCATTTCATAAATAAAAAAAATCGTATTATAAGATTTTTGAGAAAAGGTTTGAGTAGAGTTAAAAATGAGTTAAAGCAATTAAATGCTTTTTTGCTGGGAGCACAACGCCAGTTTGTCCTTTTCTAGTAATATTTTTAATTCTTTTGCATCTACTCCGCAGTTTATGTCTTTAAGAGGAAGAAAACTTTTCTCGTCATTCGAGGAATCTAACTAGAAGATAACCTTAGAATGACATATATGAGTCATTAGTCTGCTTCTTAGAGTTTTGAGCTGATCATAAATAAGGTGAATCAAAGGTTCTTCTTTCTGAAAGTATCCAGTAAACTGGGAAAATATGTGCACTCTGGAGCAAGCAAAGTTTATTTCCACTTTGAGTGTGTTAACTTTCAGGAGACTAACAATGATCTTTAAACAATAAGCTTTTAAAACCTAATCTAACAACTAATTTGACCTTAATATATTTATTTGTGTCCAAAAATGTTAACTTTTATAAGAAAGCAAGGAAATAAAATGAACTAGTGATATTGAGTACAACCTCATTTATTCAAAACTACTAAAATTCAGCTAAAAAAACTTATTTTACTGACCAATCAAAAAATACTGACTTTTTACTGACTTGCTCAAAAATACTGACTTTTACTGACTTTACTGACCAGGTTGCAGCCCTGTATATCAGTCACAAAATTATATGATTTTTTAAAGGCTGACTAGCTTTTTCAATTAGATATACCAATAAAATGGTTTGGTTTAAACTTACAGTACAAAATTTACATCCCATAACTTATCATTGTACCTTCAAGCTTTTCTTTGTGACTGAAATACCAATTCTAAATGTATCATCAGTATTGCCTTTAAAAGTTCTTTCATAATCTTCAGGCTTAGGATTTTTTATAGGCATTGTAATTTCTTCTCCAGTAAATTCTTCCTGGAAACGCTTTTTCTTTACAACATTCCCGCTTTTATCTAAATTCAGAATTGAGATCATCATTTCTATTATCCTGAAACAAAATAATATGTTCAATAAACAAAAGTAGATAGCATTGTAACATTTTCAAGAATTGATATACTGTAAATTAAATAAGATAAAGGATTTGTGGTTGTAAGAACAGTGAAAATTAAGATTTATAAAGAAGCCTAGAAATAATAACCTCAAAATCCGCTCTAGACTTGTAAATAACTTCGGGATTTAGAATATTAAACAAATAATTATAAAAGCACATATTATAAATAACTACAGATAAATTAAATAAGACTTACTTTTAAACTTACCTTTTTCAAAAACAAAAACAAATAATAACAACAAATTTTATTCATAACCTAAATTGGAAGGAAGGAAGCTTGTCACTATCCTTGTATGTAATTGTGTTTCATGTTAATATAAGTAATGTACAGTAAAGACCACAAAAGAATACCGTAGAGGGACGGGCTTGTGTACACAGAGACCTTGAACGCTCCAATCGCCGTAGTGCGACGTTGTCACGTTCTTCCCACACTTCTAACTGAACGGGCTGACTCAACGCATTTATAATTCTTTAAACTGTGCGCTCAAGCCTCGAGCGGTAAATACCAGGAGGGTTCGAGACTAATAGATATGGCAATGATGCGCGCCCATACTATTGGCCGCCACGCAACGGTATTCTTTAGTGGTCTTTAATGTAAGTGTAAATTCAAGCATTGTAAATTTATTTAGACTAAGAACCGATTGACAAAGTGAAAAAAATGTTATAAAGTATAGGCTAAACAAATTTAAAATGCCCAAAAATCATTATATTTAAATTAACTAGCAGTTGCAGTTGGATTAACAGATGAGTTTGATCAGATGTTCTGTGTTTTCGTGAAAGATTTATACGGCGGCGAATTACATATAAAAATGTATGTTATATAAGAACGCAAAAGACAAAATAAACAGTTTAAATAGTGTAATATTGGATCAACTATATCAAAATGGTTGTTAGAATATGTTAGAAAAATGGTTGTACTGTATATAGATAAACTATATACAGTATACGAGACAAATAAAATATTTTAATGTTTATGAGTCAAAAATCAGTGCCAGTACATACATGAGTGGCGGACAATTCACAACGTAAGGCATTTGCTTTTGTAAACCCCGGGACATTGAAAATAGCTATAAAAAAAAAATCTGTTCTGAGGTATCCATTGTCCAAGGTAGACGTGATAAACAATTCAAAAATTTTTAAAAGTAAAAAAAGGCTAAACTGATCTTGAAATAATATACGGAAGAGGGTTTGACAGTATATGTTTAAAGCAACCAATAAATACAAGTATAGAAGTCATACCCAAAGACTATAATTACACATATTTATAAGGAAATCTGCAAGCAGCTAAGGTAATATCCACTAAATCGAAATTTATCCAAACTCATCTACAAATGTGAACATTATATAATATTTGAACAGTGATCAATCAATTTGAACAAACATTCGGGCTTTAATATACATTTTTTAACTTTAATTTCTAGTTTTAAGAATTTCATTTGTGTTAAGCTTAAGTTGCTCATGTATAAATATTTGTAATTGCATATTTTAATAACCACCAATCATAAACCCGAGATAGGAGAGCTCTAAATTGTGTAACATTGAATCAAATTGTATTATTAAAATATTATAAATTGTGCTCTAAGCGTAAATGATAAAATATTTGGAATATTGAATAATTCAAAATGAGTGTATTCATTTATAAGATTAGATAACTTTAGCTATTTAAATATAATAACCTCTTTCGTTATAAAGCGACTCACAAGGTGGGGCTCAATAAAATATTTGTTAATTAATTCTAAAGGTTGTTAATACCATGGATATTATTTATAGGCTATCTTAAAACATTAATTTACATAGTTTTGTTAAAATAAAGTAGAAATTAAAACGAGTAATACAAAAACTATTTTCACCTCCACATCTTTTATATTATCTCCTACCAAAAAATACAATGCACAGTCATAATACAAAAACGTGGTTAGTTTCTAAATGAAATATAGTTGCTTATTAAAATGAAACAATTATACAGGCAAAAAAGAAAAGGTAAACCACAGAACGAAGCTACTCAAGCTGTAACATTTTGACCCAACGGGAAGAGAAAGAATATCAAAGGTAAAGGATCCTGGCAAAATTTGAAAAGAACAGTGAAAAATAAGATTCATGTTTTTATGTAACCAAAGAAAGTGTTGTGTTTCGTTTTCGGAGGTAGTAGTGTAATTTTGTGCTCGATAGACGTTCGCAAACACAATCGAGATGACAGGACTTAATTCAATTAAGTGTTGACGAAGTGTACATTTACATAAATTATAAAAGTGGATATTTTCTTATTTAAAACGATTTAAACTATTTCAATTATGGATATACCTTTAAACAGTTTTAAAAACAAAATCTACCAAGCTAAGGACAATAAAAGTATATTTTATAAAATCATGGTCCATGTGACAAAAGAGATGTGCCTTTGTGAAACAGAGTAGTAGAAACGAAACTATAAATGGCAATTTTCAATTGTAGCCCGGGAGGCTGTAATAGAAATAATTTATTTCACATAACGTTTCATACAAAAACCAGTTGGTAACTGGAGTTTAAAACAGGTGAAAAGTCAAATCAAAATTAAAAATTCAGATACATTACAATATTCATAACATTTCATAACTATACATTTTTCATCCATTTTTAGGCGTAAAATTACAATATCCATTTTAAACTAAAACACACCTAGAAAAATAATCCACAATTTACTCTCTTCAAAATCCCATTACTTCACCAAACTTTCATCTAAATATTCTTGTACAGAATAATATGCCCTCTGTATTAAAAACATTTTAATGCTGGCTTTAAATTCTTTTTCACCTAAATTCTTTAGATCAGTGGGCAGTTTGTTAAACAATTTAATTCCAATGTAATAAGGTGTTTTTTTTTTCAAAAATAGAAATCTGATGCTTAGGATAGTTTAAGTAGTTAAGTACTTCCCTATTACGGGTTGAATAAGCATGGAAGCTCTGCTTTTCAATGACAAAATCTATTTGCTTCTTAATTAGCAAAAGACACTTATAAATAAAAAGGCTTGGAACAGTCATCAATTTTAAATTAATGAATAAATTTCTACAAGAACTTCTAAGACTACCAAAATTCATAATCCGAATATACTTTTTCTGCACTTTAAAAATATCTGCAATGTCTGATGCCAAACCCCAGTCCTCTATTCCATACTGAATTCTGGAGAAAAACAAAGCATAATAGACCAGTTTCCTTATTTCGGGACTGACAACATCTCTAAGTACCAGCATCTGATAGCACAGGGAATGAAGTTGATTAGTTAACTTTTGTATAAATGGCCTCCAAGAGAGATTCTTGTCAACCAAAATTCCCAGAAATGTTGTCTGTGATTCCACAGTCTGCCTACCTCCCAAAAGACAATTGATTTCACATTTTTCCTGCTTTGTGCAGGTTTAAAATGAATAATTTGGGTTTTTTCCCTGTTCAATTTCAGACCATTTACAGCAAACCAAAGAGAAAGTTCATCAAAAGTACTATTTATTACAGCATTTAAGTCGCTATTTGACCGGGCTTTGAGAATTGCTGTAGTGTCGTCAGCATAAAAGATAGATTTACAACCAATATTTGGGGGCAAATCGTTAATGTAAATGAGAAAGAGTAAAGGACCCAAAATTGATCCTTGAGGAACACCACACTTTACTCTCTTCCAACTTGATTGATAGATTAGATTATTACTATGGACGATAGTCCTTTGATATCGGTCCTCCAAATACGATTTGATCCAACAAATTGACGTTTCATCAAAGTTATAATATTTAAGTTTCAACAAAAGAACCTCGTGATTCATACAATCAAAAGCCTTGGACAGATCACAGAAAAGCCCCGCCGTGCTCCGCGATTCATCCAAGCCCCTGGCAACCTCCTGTATAAAATCACAAATAGCTAAGGTGGTATTCTTACCAGGTCGAAAACCAAACTGCTCACCGACAAAAACACCATGGCCTTCAAAAAAGGCACTCATCTGATCAGAAACAATTCTTTCAAAAACCTTGGAAAATGCAGGAAGGATTGAGATAGGACGATAATTATTTGGAACTTTTTTATTTCCCTTTTTAAAAATCGTTTTTTTTAATAGGAATAAAACCTAAGCTTTCACTTCTCATCTAGTCTTTGTCTTGTGCAGACGTATATCTGAACTTCTTAAAATATTTTTAAGTTTAAACTAAAGTGAACATATTGTTCCTATCCTCAAGAGAAATTCTCAATCAGTAAATAAAGTAGAAAGAGGATCGTACAGTATCTAAATTATTGAAGAATTACAACTAGCAATTGTTTTAAATCCTACAGACATCCATTGAATGTAATACCAAATCAGCTTTATCCACATTAAGAACAGAAAACCAAATTGAATTTTTTTTGTCCAGCTATTGTATAAAGTTATACAAACAAATAAATTCATTTCAGTTAAATAATATAAGGTCATACAAAAAAGGTGTTCTACTTAACTCTTATAAGAGAAACATTGTAAAAGTAAATTAATAAAATATTTCAATTTGAATAAACCTTTATGTTACAAAAAAAAAGACAGCCTATTTATTAGTTTTCATTATTTTTTAATAATTTGAAAAATATTAAAATATTAGAAATATAATAAGTTTGTAGAGGTTTGTTATAAAGCAACTGACTGGACTTTCTTATAGGTACAAAGTTCAATGCGCACGTCTAGCCTATTATAACACATGGCTGATAAACGCCAACTACAAAACAGATACAAAATGTGCCAAGAAGTTTTGTCCCAATAATATAGACAGTTTATAGAAGATATGAACCCATCTGAAACTTAAACTATTAATTTGCATAAGTTCTTATAATGTAGACAAATGATGTTTATATACTAATTTCTGCTTAAGGAAACCGTTATGCTTACCTGAACGCAGAATCACGAAAAGGTACCAAAATTAACACCTTAGGACGTGTTAGCCCTTGATCACGAAATTCATCCGGAATATCTGTTTCTCCATCGGTCCTATTTGATAATCTAGTGTTATGATGAATGACTTTTAATCTGGTTTTTAAAGCATGATTTATAGCATGTAAAGAGTATATAAAACGAATCTCTTCGCCCTTATCTAAAGTTCTGTTTGTATAGTATAAGTCTTGATAACTATTAATAATAGAAAATATTTCTTTTTGAAGTTCACTTAACGGTTCATCTTCCGTTACAGTTAACTCAGTATGATTAACATTAGCTGCCACAATTGTGCTGTGAAGTTGAGATTTCACATGTAGTTTGGACCAATCTATATTAGAAGAAGGTGTAGGGATCTGTCCTGGCTTTGCAAATGTTAATGCTTCCTCTATACTTACAGCTGGATTTGACTTGACAGTATTTATTGGACTTTCAGTCAACTTAGGAAGAGTAATTTTTAAATTACCTAATGTAGGCCATATTTTGATATGTTCTTCAACTTTCATAGGTTGAGATGAAACTGCTTCAAATATTTCTTCGCTCAAATCATGTTGGAAATGAATATTAAAGGGATCTTCTAACAAATCATCAGCATTTTCCTAAAATAAAGAACAATGAAACTAATAGATTATTAAAAGTTATACTACTGTAATTTTTCATTTTGAACCAAACCCAATGCAAAATTCACAAACATATTATATTAGGTTCCTTAAGTACCAAAGTTTTTGTTGTAGTTGGTTATCAAAATAGTATGCTATAGTATTGCATAATAGTGGTTACAGATAGTGCTGTAATCGGATATTTTAGAAATTGTGAAGACAAAATCTCAAGTTGTTTATACTATTACGCTATTGTTTAAAATACGCAAAATAGAGTGATTACTATACTATTTTAGACCCATATGTTTTCTTACAAGGAATAAAAAGTTTCGAGATACATTTACATTCTTCGATATATACAGAGTGATACATAAGTCCGGCCATCCATTAATAGGCTACTGTAATTTTAAAATTGTTGCACATATCAACTTCGTACTTTCAGGAACCTATTTGATTTTTAAAAAACTATTTTATTATGATTTCAAAAAATGTATCTGTCATCTTGAATGTAACTTTGGTTTTTTAAATGGGAAGGTGGTCATGTGGTACATCATTTTGATGTAGAATTTCAAGAGAAAACCAACAGTAAAATTTGCACATCATATCTTTCCGATTAAAAATGACGCCCAAAAAACCAATGAAATCTTGTTTTCCGATTTTTCCCATTTTGCAGTAGTATTTCGCCTAGTATTTTTTTTAATATTGATTATTATTCTTTTTATATTCAAAATTAAATAAGCTTTCAAAACGATATGCCAAACAACAATATTTGGGAGTATTCGGTTTAACCACTCGAAATCTATTTTGAAAAAATCAAAAAATTGCTATAACTTAAAATTTTTAAATGGCAAGGTAGGTCATGTGGCATTTTTTTAAAAGGTTTATTTAAAATGAAGAAATTTTGTATTTGATATTTTTGTCTATCCCTTATAGTTATAGTTAGCAAACAAAATTTTTAATCTGATTTCTTTAGAAAATTTTGAAACAAAATTATCTTTATAAAATAAAATTATCTAAAATTAAGTTGACTAGTATTGAAATATATTTTCGATGTAGTACAAATGGAAATTATTCAGCTGTTATAATGATGTGTTGTAATCAAAGTTTATAATCAGCAATTCAACAATGAACTTTGTTTACATATAAAAATTAATTTGTTTGTGGTTTAGATTAATTTTCTTCTTGTGTGATAATAATTTCTGCAACAACTAATTTTTTCCAACAGCTAAGTGAACAAGTAGAATAATCTGCTTCTCCATTTTTCAAGTAAGTTAAGTATTGTCTTCTTCGGTGCATATTTTAATAATGTCTCTCAGTGAACACGAAAAAATTAAAATTTTAATGATGAGAGGCTTTGACGATAGACAGAGATCATATAGTAAAGTAACCGACCTGTTCAATGTGCTACTTTTCGTGAGCGTGTTCCTATTTCAAAATGTACCGTTTCGAGAACTGTAACGCGTTTTGAAGGTGCAGGCAGCGTTCAGAATAAAGCAAGAAGTGGAAGACCCAAAACCACTACTTGCGATGGTAAATCTTTGGACATAGAGTGTTAGCCTACAATCGTTTATTGAAGCTCCTCATTCGTCTACTCGAAAAGTAGCGCTAGATCACGATGTCAGTCAAAACTCTGTTTTCAAAATTTAAAAAGATAATAATTTTAAGCCATGCAAAGTGCATTTAGAGCAGGAACTCTCTGATGAAAATTTTGATCGTAGAATAGAGTCTGCAAAATTATGATGGCTAAAATTGATCATGATAATTTGTTAAATAGAATAGTTTTCAGCGATGAGGCCACTTTTTTATTAAATGGGGAAGTAAACAAACAAAACTACAGATACTGGTCTGATGAAAACCCGCACTGGTATGAAGAAACTCATACAGAATATCCATTGAAAGTTGTTGTTTGGATGAGTATTGTTGGACAGCAAGTTATAGGCCCCATTTTCATAGATGGCAATTTAAATGCTGATAAATATGCCGCAATGCTTCAGGAACAAATTATTCCTCAAATACAAAATATATTTGGTCCCGAATTTCAAAATGTATGGTATACCAACAAGATGATGTGCCAGCACATTTTGGTCATCAAGTACGCAATATTTTAAATGAGGCTTTTCCAAGATGATGGATTGGTAGAAAGGGTGAAGTCACCTGCCTGCAAGATCACCCAATTTGTCTCCTTTGGACTACTTATGGGGCAACATTAAAAACATCGTCTACTAAACTAAACCTCCAAATATTGATAATTTGAAAAATGAAATTCAAGAAGCTGCCCTAAATGTTTCTGAGCCAGTAGTTCGTCCATTTTATAATCGGCTAACCCACTGTCAGGCAGTTGGAGGAAAACATTTTGAACACTTGATTCACTGAATTTTTAGTAGGTGCTTAAATACTATGACGTATTCATTACAGATTTTTTTTAATAAAGCCAAAAAATCCAATTTTAATTTATTTCTAGCTAACTATAAGAGATAGAAAAAAATATTAAATACAATATTTGTTCATTTTAAATAGACCTTTAAAACGAAATGCCACATGATCTACCTTGTCATTTAAAATGTTTGAGTTACCTACAGACATTTTGATTTTTTCAAAATTTACAGACATTTAGATTTTTTCAAAATTGATTTTGAGTAGTTGAACCAAATACTCCTAAATATCGTGTCGCATATCGTTTGAACGCTTATTTAACTCTGAATCCAAAAAGAATAATAATTAATATTTTTTTTAAATAGTAGCCTACAGCAAAATGGGGCAAAATTGGAAAACACAATTTTGTTGGTTTTTTGGTCGCTATTTTTAATCGGTTAAAGATATGGATGTGCAAATTTCACCCTTGGGTTTCTCTTGAAATTCTACATCGAAATGATGTATGGTATCACATGACCACCTTCATATTTAAAAAAACAAAGTTATATTCAAGATGGCAGATAATTTTTTTGAAATCATAATTAAAATAGTATTTTAATAGGTTCCTGAAAGTACAGAGTTAAATATGTGCAACAATTTTTAAATTATTTAAGGCGTGGGCGAACTTTTGTATTACTCTGTAATATACCTAGTTTGCAACAAATAAGACAAGTTTTGTTAAATTAGATCATTGTTCTGGAGATATATAGTCATACAGAGGCGGATCCAGGGGGGCGGTAGAGGCGGTCGCCCCACCCCCCCAAACACTTAAATATATATTTTTTTTAAGTTCAGGTGAAAGATTTAGTAATCGGTTCAACAAAATGTAAAAAAGCAAAATCAATATTCATACGATCAAAATCTAAAAGCTTCAAACTCAGATTACAAGCAAGTGCTTGCGACACAGGTAACTAGTTGGCAATCCCCCCCCCCCCCCCGCACCAATTGAGGTAGGTCTGCTCCCCTAACTCCCCCCAAAACTTCAACCAATCACAGCGCCGCGTGAACACGCGAGTCCGGCGACTGTCGGCAACTTTCGTCTCTCGTAACTTGTCGGTAGCCTACGTGGGGCTTCGGCTCGGGACCCGGAAAGGCTTCTCAGTGTTTACACTTTAGGGATTATTATCCCAAATACGAGATATCTTAACTCAGTACTTATACAATCTATAAGTCTGTCAAGTAACAGACTAAGTGTTGCTTTGGATAAATAAATAAATATAACCCTAACCCAAATATATTATTTAATAAACGATTCCAAGAAAGTAAGGGTTAATTTATGAGATAAAATGGGGATTTTCGTTTCTTTGCGTGGGGTAATTCTCTCGTCAAGTGGAAACACTGCGGTGCAGGCGATTCTCGACCATATGTCGGGGTTTAATGTCAAAATACGTTGCATTGCGTTGTGTTCAGTTGTGAATCGTGAGCTGTAAAGCTATAATTTTAAAGTGATGTTTTCTTGTTTTTATTTAGTGTGGAAATTTTGATATAGCAAAATATGCTTTCAAATGTTTTCTTAAGTATTATCTATCTTAACTGTTCTATCATCACAAATGCTTAACATCTTCATCTTAACATTATGGAGTCAGGTGAGTGTTTTTTCCTAAATACTACAATAGTTGGTTGCGGTCCTCGGGCATGCATGGGCAATTTTTTAAACAAATTTTCTTCCGATTTAGGGCTGTTCGGATTACTGTACCTACTGACGTAATTCATTTCTACTCAATATTAAAGTCAATTATTATTATATTAGTGTGTACGATATAATGGTCGGTTTCATCGTGCGATAATTATGGTGGATGTCACTTTTGGAGCAATTGGAGCGGTTGAATCTACTACTGTTTGTAAATGGTATCATTATTGTAATTTTTTTCAGTGTAACGGGGTTTTTTTTACCTGATGTTTTGTTTTACTTTTTCTGTTGTATGCTCATGGTCTAATAAACATTCAAAATTATTCACAAGTAGCCTATGTGTGATGAATAATAATGATTGCTTAATTTAAAGTTTAAATGTATATGTATTATGTATATATATATCATGCATCATGCATTTTGTTTATTATTATTTATTATACCTTATTCCCAACGAAATAAACCTTTAGGATGGATTTTTTCAAACTATTTAAGCATTCACATAATAATCGATAATATACGTCCCTTAATAAATAACGTTTTGTAGCCTACTAAAAAATGATATGCCTACTACACTGTAACGTGTATAATATTAAAAAATAATCCCATGTTACAGTATCCTAGGAATTATTGTATTTTTTCGTTTGGTTTGATTGTATTTATGCCAGTATGGATTTTTTTTTATTTTGGCCGGGAATGGTCTGAATTCAAGACTTTTTATCATCTTACAGGGACCTTTTTTGCTTATTAACTGAAAATTTACAACAGAGTGCGCTGAAATAAGTAAATAAAAATATGTAACTGGTGAGTTACACGATGCATTAAAGGGTTAAGGACACATACCGAGTTTCAAAAGAACCTGTAAAAAGATTTCGGGGATAAAAAATAATTTATTCAAAATTCAAAATGACGATTACCTGGGTACACTTTAGGACATGCCTTCATATTAACCTTTTCATTAGTTTACATGATTATGTAAGTAATCATATCCCGAAGTTTGGCAAATGTTTTGTATGGACACCCTGTAAGTTATTACAATTTACATGAAAACTATAAATTATTTGAATGTAACAAAATTATTCTCTTTTAGGATAATGTGTCTTCGAGAGGAAAAAAGCGTCCTTCAACAATAGAGAAATATTTTCAGAAAGCCGTCCCACCGAAAATTTCAACGTTTTACAATGTTGCTGCACCGGATTTTCAGTTACCATCTTGTTCAAAGAACAACAGAGATCCAGTTGGAAACACTGAATCAGAAACATTATCATGGACAAATACTGCAACACTTCATGTTCAATTACCATCATGTTCAAAAAACAATAGAGGTACAGTTGGAAACATCGAGTCAGAAACATTATCATCGACCAATGTTGCGCAATCTCCATTTTGTTCAAAAAACAGCAGAGATCCAGTTGAAAACATTGAATTAGAATCACCGGCATTATCATCCCTAACAACCAAACCAAGAGACAATCATGAGTTTGAAAATGATATAGCTATATACCAAGGAAAGCCTATTGACGATTTTACAAAGTGGTGGCTCTTAGAAACTCCGTGGAAACCTCCTAAAAACTACAAGTTTCCTTTTTCAACGCACAGAAAGGGGGGTAAGGAAGAGCGAAGATTTGTTAACAATTCTCACATGGAAAAATACCCTTGGTTGGTGATTTCACCGAGTGAAAATGGGTTGTATTGCAAATATTGCTCTTTATTTGTGACAGGAAATGTTGGGGGATATCAAAAAAAACGTTCCTCTTCAAAACCTTGTGACGAAACCTCTGAAATCGTTTGCAAAACTTCTTGGAAAAGATGGGGCCCTTGAAGTTCACAACAATAATAGTTATCATCGCCAAGCCATGGAAGCAGCTACCAATTTTTTAAAGGCTTATCATAATCCAGAAAAAGAAATTGCGAACCAAATAAGTTCACAAAGATTGATTCAAGTGGAGGAGAACAGGCAGCGACTGAAGCCTGTTAGAGAGCATTTTGTTCCTTGGCCGGCAGAATATCCCACTTCGAGGACACCGAGACGAGGGAAACTTTGATTTGTCATGTGAAACAGTAGAAGGTACTTGTATCAATGATGGGAACTTCAGAGAACTCCTGCGGTTCGGTATAAAAGCTAGAGATAAGGCTCTTGAAAAACATTTGCAAACTTCCGAATCAAGAGCAACATATATCAGTAAGACGACTCAAAACGACTTAATTGAATGTATAGGGTACGAGATTACCTCCAAGATACTAGAACATGTTAAAAAAAATAATTTGTATTCTATCATGTTTGACGAAACAACAGATGTGGCACACGTCTCCCAATTGTGTTTGGTTTTACGATACACCGATGAAGGAAATGTCAGGGAGGACTTTATCAGTTTTACTGACTGCTACAAAACACTTCAAGATTTGGAGCTCGAAGTTGATAAAGATGTAGAACCTAAACTCTCAGGAGAAAACCTTGCAACCATTGTTTTGAACAACCTGAAAGAACTCAACCTTGACCTAGACAGCTGTGTGGGAATTGCTACGGATGGCTGCAGGGTGATGGTATCTGAGATAGCTGGGGCTGTACAAGCGATTCAGAAAGAAGCTAAGAATGCAATAAGGTGCCCATACTATAGCCATGCTCTTAATCTGTCAATATCTAAGTCATCGAATGTCCAGAGCATAAGGAATGCTGTTGGCGTCATGAAAGAGACAATTTCATTTTTTAAGGCTTCTCCCAAAAGAAATATCGTATCAAAAAATATATTAGGTGGACAAATTTCAGGAATGTGCGAAACTCGATGGGTGGAGAGGCATACTGCAGTTCTGCAATTCCGAGCACACCTCGAAGAGTTCGTCACTGCTTTGGAAACAATTGCGAAATGGAAAGAGTTGGATACTGCTTCCAAAGCAAAAGCTTTAATCTGTGCCCTCAGTGAAAGTGAATTCATTGTTGGCATAATGTGCTTGAATGATGTTCTTTCACTTACCCTCCCCTAAGCCGATACCTTCAAAAAGAAGATGTAAATATTGACAGAGCGGTTGATTTGGTCCAAAGCACAATAAAAGCTTTAGAAGAAAAGCGACTTAAATGTGAAGAGGAGTTTGTTAAATTGTTTGAAGAGGCTTCAAAGGTGGCCGATAATTTAGGAACAGTAATGAAAACGCCAAGGGTCACTAAACGGCAGAGGAATAGATCTAATCCACCCGTGAATGAGAAAATTAGCTACTACCGTATTTCAATCTATATACCTTTGATTGAATCCGTCACGCTTGACCTGAAGTCACGTTTTCCGCAGGATACGTTGCACGTGTACGGCTTGACGAACCTTATT
>JAGFPH010000029.1:1358365-1447703 GCA_018207615.1 Philaenus spumarius
TTGGATATAATCGCTTGTTACTTTCTCACTATACTATAGTATTGAGAAAGTATAATGATCGCAAAAAAATCGATGTTGAGATTTTTGTGGAAATATCTGTTTTGGGACCCCCTGAATCCAAAAAAGTGGTTTCTACAAATTGTCTGTCTGTATGTATGGAAAGCTAGAGCGAAAACTATTCAACCGATTTCAAACAAATTTGCACCAAACATGTCAATTAGGTCTGTATGGATGCACGAAAAACGGGGTTTTGGACTTAAAGGAGGTTGTTTTTCAAAAAATTTCAAAACTTTTTTCGTGCAGATATACAGGCACACTTGACGTGATTGGTGCAAATGTTTTCGAAATAGATTGAATATTTTCCACTTTAGGTAATAATAATAATATTTATTATTTATTCTCCTACTTTAATTTACCATTACCATCCCATCTTCTACTTTAATACAGGGTGGGGCAGAATGGACTCCCTATTTTCAAACACTCACTGTAGAGCGCGCAGGTGGGTTAGCGGAGTGAGAGCAGTGGCGTTAGTTGGGGGAATCGACGCCATTTTCATTTCAGTAGTCGCCATGCAGTGGTCTGGTGAGCATCGAGGGTTTGTCGTAGAAACGTTCTTTAAAAACAATGATAGTGTGGTGGCGACGCAGAGGGCTTTTCGTAGGCAGTTTGGTTTGGCTCGTCATGATAAAGTTCCTGATGCTAAAACAATTAGGAAATGGATTACTAATGTATGAGCGACAGGATCTGCACTTCCTAGAAAATCAGCTGGGCGACCTAAAAGTGTGAGGACACCTGAAAACATCTTCGCGCTCTGCGCGGAAACATGCTGCTGCCCTTGGAATATCGTCCAGAACAGTAAGGCGAATTTTACACACTGACCTTCATTTACACCCCTACAAGATGATGGTCGTTCAAGAATTGAGTCCACAAGACTGGATGAAACGTACAGATGCTTGCAATGAAATTTTAACCTCTGTGCAACCCGACACTATTCTGTGGTCTAGATATGAAGCGCATTTTCATCTCTCCGGCACAGTTAATAAGCAAAATTTTCGTTACTGGGCGACTGAAAATCCTCGTGAACTTCACCAAAGACATCTTCATAGCCCCAAAGTGACAGTTTGGTGTGCCGTGTCCCCCATAGGCATTATTGGGCCTTACTTTTTTGAATCTCGAGGTTTAACTGGTTACCTCTAGCGTTATTGTGACATGCTGGAGAACTTTTTTCAACCTAAAATGGAAGAGTATGGTCAGCAATATGACACACAAGCCTTTTGGTTTCAACAGGATGGTGCCATGGCTCATACCGCCCTTCGTTCACGCCAAATCCTGCAAAGATTGTTTCCCGGCCACCTGATCTCCTTACGAGGCGATGTTCCATGGCCACCTCGCTCCCCGGATTTGAGCCTTGCGATTTTTTTCTTTGGGGATATCTCAAAGCTGAGGTTTACAAAGTTCGACCAAGGACCTTGGAAGCTCTTAAGGAGGCAATTTACAGATGTCATCGCTCGAATATCAGAAGATATGTTGAGAAGAGTTTTCAAAAACGTTTTTGAACGACTCAATATGTGCATCGCTTGCCAAGGTCGTCACCTGGATGAACTAATTTTCAAATCCAAATGAAAATAAAATGGCATTGAATGTAGTTTTGGGAAATAAAAACGTTTTAAAATTATCTTTGTTTGTTCTTTTACAATTCACCCTTCAAATCAGGGAGTCCATTCTGCCCCACCCTGTATTATAGTAAACACTTTTGAACCATGAAGAGGATAAGTTTGAATATCAGGCATAAATTCAATGCTGTAGCCAGTATTTTTTGTTTCTTAAATATACTACCTTTTAACAAAAACTAATTTTATTAAAACTAAAACTGAAAACCAGTGGTTTTAATATTTGTTTTCAAGACTTAGCCTAGTGGCTTCAGCAAAGCTAATAATTATTGCATGCTACATTGTCGCTTTGAAATAATGTCAAAATAAAAGATCACTTTTATTTTTAGGCGTAGGTATAGTTCAGTTTTTGCTTGGCAAATTTTGGAACCATGGACCTGCATAAAATACTGTTTAAAGTGTTGAACCACAACACATGACCATAGCCATAAAATTTTTCAAAACCAAATCTGATAACTAGGCTACTGGTAATAATAAAGTTTTACTCGAACCACTATCAAGCTGTTTATTAAAAAGAACTGTAAGCATTATGTTTTCATTTGTATTAAAAACTCGGAACACAAACCCAATAGGCTAATAGTATTGCAACAAAGAAAAACGTGTAAAATCAAATAACTATATTTTATATAGAATTATTGTAAAAATATTCTGAATGCCAAAATAATACATAAATATAGCATCAACCATTTTTGAATAGGTACTGGTAAGGCACTCACCAGGTCGACCTGTACAAACTACAGAATTCATTAATAACAACATTACGGTGTTTCCAACATTGAATTAGATACACACTCCTAGAACTCCATAATGTACTGTACATAGGGTAATACTTTTTTATACAATGAATATATTTGTGAAAAGTTAACATGACGAAAATTAACATTGAATTTTTGAATTGCTCACTAGAACAAGATGTGAGCAAAGCGAGGTAAATTAGACAAATGTATTCTACTTTCATAAAATAATTTATTTTATTATTTGAATATATATAGCCTATTATATTTCTGGCTACATGTTATCAAACTTAAAATACCCAGCTAAAAATAAAGCCAGAAACTAAACTAAATTTATGTTGCCATCACATTATATTTCCAAAATGGTACATAAACTTATAGAGGTTGGTACCCATTATACTTAACTTTTAAAAAAGTCTTAAAATTTTGCGTTGTTGGTTAAAGGGTATAGACCCTTTCACCACATAGACCTATCTTAGGCAAAATGAATTTTATATATATACAGTAGAACCTCGATTATGCAGGTAAGTTAATTGGGGCCGGACAGTCCTTGGACCTAATCAAAAACTAAGATAAAATGGTAGGCTGTGAGAAAAACATTGAGGTGCGAGTTCCCGCGTCATTTATGTAGTTATAGGCTTATTTTGAGCCTTACTTACTTCAAAATCTATTTTATTTGGTTTTAAATAATATAGTTTTAAATAAAAAAAGAAGGTTTGGTAATGTACTCAATTGAAAGAAATTGGATTCTGAAAGCTACTGTAATAAAAACCACAAAAATAATGCCTCTGAAGTTTTTTCATGCTCGATTTTTTAATTGATTGCATAGTCTTTTATTTATTTGAACACCATTGAGATACAGACTTTTCAATTTCCGATTTATTTATTATGTCTCCAAACCCCTGACATTCATTTCCTCAATTCCCAAAGCATAGCCACTTTCCTTATTGAATCACTTCCATCTAATCATTTAATTGCTTCCTATTTTTGATTTAAAGATGACACAACACGCTTTCCACTAATAATGACATTCTTATTTACAAAGTTTAACACAGACACCAACTAAGACAAAATAGGCCTACAGTAGCAGGGGGGAAGAAACAACTTGAGGGAATTAATGCATTCTTTATTGAAATCAATTAAGTCAACTTACATTTATTTGTAATTGATTTTGGCAAAGTTTTTTTTTTAAATTTGCCTCAATTAGGCCTAATCCGGAAACTTGGATAACCAAGGTTCTACTGTAGCCTACACATCATTTGAGTATAAGCTATTTGTGATGGGTTGGCTTCAGCTAACAAAAAATAAATGACTATAAGTTATGTCACAAAAGATATGCAAACAAAGCGAGGTTATTTTACATATCTTATAAGCTATATATTAATGAAAATAAATTTTATGTATCATTTAAATATAGGCTATTAAACTGCATTTTGATAACACAAATATTTTCTAATATTGCTTGAATATATTTAATTGTGACAAGTTAGCATTCAAAAGTTTAGTCTATAGATTACTAGCAGGAGAGGTAGGCCTAAACGAACAAGGTTTGTTTAGGGGGTAGGTTTGAACTACATTTATTTAACTTTATAGAATTACAAAATTTGCAATTTGTGTCAATATCGATTGTAACTTTACAGATTTTTTAACGATAGGGTATAATATCGCATTCTGTCAAAAAGGATAAAGAAAATAGTATATTATTCAATTGAACATTACGATTATGTTCTAGTGTTTTTTCTTCGCAATAAGTTGGCTCCCTTGCTGGAATATTTTGTGGTGTATATTCTTATTGTACCTTTTTATTCTTTTTACACAAACTTACATGGAACCTACAATAAGTTGGATCATATCTTAACCATTCAAATGTTAAATTTCTCGCTTATATAACTACTAAGGGCATTAGGCTAACCATTTTACTTACATTTACATTTGATTGATCATCATCAACAGTATCACTTTGATCATCTTCAACCTCACTCTCTTCGCTAGATTTTTCGTGTTCGAGAACATCATTATCTGAAGTTTGATCCAGGTCTGATTCTTCTACATCAGACTCCTCACTTATTATAGGCACAATTTTATGTTTACTATCTGAGACTGCATTTACCAATTGGAAAAATGAATTTTCTGAATTACTACTTTCACTACCACTTGAAATTGTTCTACTTCTTTTTAAACTGCCATTATCATAATTAATATGAGTATCACTAGTAAATTGTAGATTAGACCTACTACTATGAGTTTTAACTTTTTTACTTGGTACAACAGTTTTGTCTATTGATGTATTGAAACGTTTTGTATTACCTCGTCTATTTTTGAAATGATTAAACTTATTTTTCTGTTGTGATGATCCTAACCTAGACTTATCTTTAGGCTTAACCATAGCTGATTATTTCAGGTACTTGTTAAACGGAAGAATTTTATAAATAAGAAAAATATTTATACCTACAGTCAAAACCCCTAAATTTCAAACATAGTAAAACAAACATAACTTGTGCACGACACAAATTAATATTATATTGTATTATTTTGTAGTACACTGCAGTCAGTGAGTGCACACAACAAAAACACATGCGTTCCAGTTTGACTTTGACACAAGACTAAGACCACTTGGTATTATTATCTCTGCACAAGACCAAGACATGAACCATTGACTATATAACTATAACTAGACTTCTCAAGCCCATAGTAATAGTTGATGCCGGGAAAAACGAAGGCACAGTAAGGGCACCTATCGGAAATAAACTGAAGCAAAACTTTTGGGTAGCAGTATGCCAGCGCTCCGTGGTGAAATCACGAACTAGTTCATTATCAGCTCGGGCAATTATTGTCGGCTCACTACGTTTCCTGTTTCCTGTGGTTTACTATTTTTACAACACAAGGTCTGATGCTGGTGTTCGCTGACCTTGTCTAGTCAATGATCAAACTTTACTGTTTTGACTTGGTTAAATCCGGAAAGTTCCTTTTTATACCTTTCTTCGTATATTCGTATACTTTCCTATACTTCAAAACGTCGGATTTGATTTTAAACTTTGCACACTTATCAAGGACCGATGACAGTGCAATATTAATTTTGTTGGGTGTAGTAAGTGAGCACTGATCATGGTCCCTAGAACACGATGTGATTTTCACCCCCTTCAAAACGTCTGATTGATTTTAAACTTTGCACACTTATCAAGGACCGATGACAATGCAATATTCATTTTGTTGGGTGTAGTAAGTGAGCACTGATCATGGTCCCCTGAACACGTTTTCGGCAGTCATTAAAAATTTTATATGCAGGGTGATTCACGACGATATGCAGACACTTCGGGAGCTCATTCATTCTGTTGGGTGTAGTAAGTGAGCATTGATCATGGTCCCCAGACTAACTGTGACCAACCAAACAGATGCAACCATAGAGTATTCATAAGCGTATGTAACAAAGAAGGAAAAAATGGGATATTAATTTTAAAATATGCCTTCAGTGTTGGTTAGTGTTTTTTAAAAGAAAAGGCTATCATCTACAAAGTAGTAGGGCTACTCTAAGTTACGACTAGTTTTTCCCAAAATATAATTAATCAATAGTAGGTCTACTGTCTATACCATTGGATGGCCAAAGAAGTACTGTATAACTTCCACCGTCTGGTCCGACGCAGACCCAAATTATTTTTGTTAATAGTATTGAAGTATCACTGGAGCAGATAATTATAGTTTCTGGGACATTTTAAATTCTAGGGTTTAAAAGTTTGCATGGAGATAAATGAAATGTTAAATATTTATAATCTATGTAAATATATATAAGTCAAATACCACTCACTGACTCACTCATCACGTTTTCTGAAAAACTACTGAACGGATTGCAATGAAATTTGGTATGTAGCTTCCTCTAGGGCCGTAGTTGCTCACTAAGAAAGGTTTTTAAAAATTTGAATTTTTAGGGGGTGTGTGGGAGGGTAAAAAATACAACAAATTTCCATAAGAAATTTTTAGATGGGCTAGAAACTTGAAATTTGGTATGTAGCTTCCTCTAGGGCCGTAGTTGCTCACTAAGAAAGGTTTTAAAAAAATTCGAAATTTTAGGGGGTGTTTTTGAGGGTAAAAAATACAACAAATTTCCATAAGAAATTTATAGATGAGCTAGAAACTTGAAATTTGTAGGGCCGTAGTTGCTCACTAAGAAAGGTTTTAAAAATTCGACATTTTAGGGGTGTTCGGGGGGGGGGTAGAAATTGCAAAGCCATATTAAAGATATTTCTATATGAGCTAGAAACTTGAAATTTGGAATGTAGCTTCCTCTAGAGCCGTAGGTGCTCGCTAAGTAAGGGTTAAAAAAATTAGAAATTTTTTAGGGGGGTTGGGGGGTTAAAGTTACTAAAAATTCCTATAAGACATTTTTAGATGAGCTAGAAACTTGAAACTTGGTATGTAGCTTCCTCTAGGGCCGTAGTTGCTCACTAAGAAAGGTTTTCAAAAAATTCGAAACTTTAGGGGGTGTTTGGGAGGGTAAAAAATACAAAAAATTTCCATAAGAAATTTATAGATGAGCTAGAAACTTGAAATTTGTATGGCCGTAGTTGTCCACTAAGAAAGGTTTTAAAAAACTCGACATTTTAGGGGTGTTCGGGGGGTGTAGAAATTTCAAAGCCATATTTAAGATATTTCTATATGAGCTAGAAACTTTAAATTTGGAATGTAGCTTCCTCTAGGGCCGTAGGTGCTCGCTAAGAAAGGGTAAAAAATTCGAAATTTTTATGGGGGGGGGGGTGTTAAAGTTACTAAAAATGCCTATAAGAACGAATTGGAATGAAATTTGGTATGTAGCTTCCTCTAAGGCCGTAGGTGCTCGCAACATTGCCAATTTAATTAAGTGAAAGTCAAACTTAGTAAAAACTTTCATGTTAGATAGTAGTTTACAGGAATATAATTTTCAGTGCTTTCCTAAATAGCGCAGTCTTTTTTTCATGACCACAGTAGGATACGCTTGGGTATTCAAGAAAAACTTAGAAAGAATACAATTACGTGAAAAAATTTGAAAATACCAACCACCACGGGTAACGCGGTACGGGTCAGTTAGTATATTATACAGGGTGGCTGTAAAGTAACTTGCACCCCCCTTTATCTTGGTTATTTGTTAAGATAGCTAAATGCGGTTTGCGGCAATATTCGTTACAGTGAGGGGCTGCTAAAGAAACATAATATTGTTCAATTTTGGTCGAAAGGGGGTTGGTGGGGGAGGGGGTAACTCACAATTTTCAAATGGGACCAATAGTCATGTGATACATCACTGTAAAGGTCCTGTTGAAACAAGAATTTTGATGTAAAAAAATATTTTTTAGGACAACCATAACAAAAATGGCGACCATTTTGTTTATAGTCAATGGTGGTAGTTGTGGGCAGAGCAGGCTCAAGTAAAAATCTTCACCCAGGCAAGGATCCTTCGAGTCGCTCCTCTTTCGGGGTCTGAACTAATAATTAATATATATATATTTGGGCTTTTGGGTTGATAATTAAATTTTTAATTACCATCGTTGACATATTCTAGCCCCATATGGATCGTACCTCATCTGTTCTAAAGAACATTTAAACACAATTTATTCCAAAGACTAATAAATATTTTCAAGTTTAACTTAGGCCTATATTGTTTTATAATTATTGGAAAAATAAACACATTCTAGCTATAAATTCAAAAATTCGGCGGAAGTAAACGAACCCCACTCCCCACTCAGAACGAAGCTTCACAAATGTTTGCGGAAATAAACAAGGCATTGCAACGTTTACTACTTTTTGCATTATTTTTCTGCACATTGCGGTAAATTAAAGGTCTGCTGTAGTGGCGGCCATCTTGGATTTTTATCCCATAAGAGCAATGTTAAATTTCAAACCATTTATTTCGGTTACTCTTTATCATAAAATTGTTTGCAAGGTCTCATTTTAAGCAAAGTCACAATACGCATCCGTCTTGCAATTTACATTTTTTTAAAATGCTTTTGATTTGTTATGTAATTGATATTTTGTAAGTACAAAGTTTGAATTTTTTTCCTAACACAATAAAAAATTAATAATGAAAAATAATTTGCAAAGCCGGATCCGAAATTTTATAAAGATTATTCAGGTTTTTTTCAACACTCAATTAATTACAAAAGATAGACTTATAAAATGGTTTGAAATGAGGCAATGTCAAAGCGTTCAGCTGCAAGAAATTGCACTGTTTAGATAGGGATACAGTGAGAAGCGGTTGCGTTTCCGGTTGCTTTCTCGTTTACTGGAGCAGACCCTTAACATCGTTATTCTTACATCTATTCTGACTAACTTCCAATCAAAATTCTTCAGATAAGTAAAAGTGAGATAAGTAAAAAAAAGATAAACCTCAAGATGTTTAGCGGATCATCTGCGTAGCACTTCTCCACTGCAGAATCCGTTTTGTAAATTTAAATCGGGCCACTCAGGTTAATAGGGCGCATTATGAAAGATATTGGCCTAAATTATTTACACTGCAATTGTGAAAAAACTAATAACGCGACAAATTTTGATCTTCCTCCTGTTTCAAGTACACATAATAAGCAATAATTTTCCGAAATATCTGCCCTTAAAATTTAAAATTAACAAACATATTATGAATATTTAAAAAATGGTAATTTTTAAAAATACGCTATTTCCGATTTTTTTATGTGAAAAATGGTCCAGTTGGGATCTGTAATTTTGTTTAATTATTAAGGGGTGGCCGAACATATTTGAACGAGAGCGTGAAAGGTTTGTCGTTTTTAGCGCGCGTTTGATTATTGTTTTCCAATAAACCGGTATTCATTGATTAAGTAGGCTATGGATTGCTCAGAAGCAAATAAAATTAATATAATCCTTTAGAAACGAATCCATTCTTTGGGATCCTCTAAATAATTATCATTTGATCAAAAATATGAAATTAGATGCTTGGCGAAAAATATCAGCGGAGTTGGATAATTAATTAATTCTTTACAGTCTAGTTAATTATATTTTGTACTTAAGCATTTTGAAATATTTAGTAAAAAGTTTGTTTTTTTTATATAAAAACGTATTTTTTATATGCATTTGTCAGTTAAAAATGGTATCAAAACACTGTTTTCAGGGCTTCAGGGTCCGTCCCTTCCCTTTCCACCCCGGTTCCCCCTCTTCCCCCGGTAAGCCACTTTAGGCCAGACACCTCCCTTTACAAAATCCTGGCTACTTAAGTCACTTGGTCACTTAATGTGGTGAGCAAAACAACTAAAAAAACTCAGTATATTTTAATGCGTTCACTACCCCAACAGAAAGTAAATTTATGTTATTAAATTAATTTAGATTTAAAATATTTTTGAAAAGTGTCAATAGCAAACTAAAACTATGGAAATGTGTTTATGAGAATAACTCTTTTTATAGTTGTTACAAAACAACGTGTGCATCATTAATTCCCAACCGTTATGTCCATAGCAAGAAAACCCCCTAATAAACTGTTTTTTTCCTGGAAATTATTATAATAATTAATTATAAAAATAACAGTAATAAATAAATTAATAAGTAATTAATAAATATACGATGAAATAAAAATGACAATTCTTATTTTGTTGATAATAATTACATTTACTTTAATTTAAAACAAACCGCACGAAAATCGGTTGCATAGATTTCCAGAAATAGGTATCAATAGGGTTTTAATCTAGAACCAAAAAAACCTCAAAAAGTGTCCTTATAAGAAGTATTAGGATGAAGTACAAATTATTTTTCATAACTTTTTAATAATAATAACAATAATATTCTCTTTTTATTTCAAATAAACAGAACTAAAATGGGCCCGGTAGATCTTCATAAATATGTAGTATAATGTTTTAATCTAGAACCAAAAAACCTCAAAAAGTAAATTTATAAGAATACCGATGAAATACAAATTACTTTTCATAACATTTTGATAATAAAGACAATATTCCCTTTTATTTTGAATAAACACCACTAAAATTGGTCATATAGATATCCAGAAATAGGTATAAAATCAAAAGAGTTTTAACCTAAAACCACCAAAACTCAAAATGTGCCCTTATAAACGCACTGATGAAATAAAAATGGCATTTAATAAAACCACCAAAATTCAAAAGGTGCCCTTATAAATGCACTGATAAAATAAAAATGACATTTAAAAAACAGGCAGTCGTGGGTCTGCCGTCAGAAGTGAAGACATTTTAGGTTCATATAGTTAACTTTATTTTCGAGTTATTAAGAAGTATTTTTTAAATAATGTATAATGTTGTAATGAGATCTTAAATAATTGCGGAGATGCGATGGAGCCTTAAATAATTGTGTATAAGCGACGAAGCCTTACATAATTGTGGAGATCCGATGAAGCCTTAAATAATTGCGGGAATGCAACTGTGTCTTAAATAATTGCGGAGATGCGATGGAGCCTTAAATAATTGTGGATAAGCGACGGAGCCTTACATAATTGTGGAGATCCGATGAAGCCTTAAATAATTGCGGGAATGCAACTGTGTCTTAAATAATTGCGGAGATGCGACGGATTATTATAAAATCGGAACGGTAGATCTTCAGAAATAGCTATCAATAGGATTTTAACATAAAAGCCAAAAAGTTCCCTTTTAAATATGCACATGAAATAAAATTGACATTTCATAATTTTTTGATAATAATGACAACATTTTCTGTCATTTAAAACAAACACCTAAAATCGGTCCGGTACATCTTCAGAAATAGCTATCTATAGGATTTTAACATAAAACAAACAAAAAAACTCAAAAAGTGCCATTTTTTATAAAACCATAAAATAATATTGATATTTCATAATTTTTTGATAATAATGACAACATTGCCTGTCATTTAAAACAAACAGCGCTAAAATAGGCCCGGTAGATCTTCAGAAATATCTATCAATAGGATTTTAACATAAAACTAAAAAAGTGCCCTTTTAAATATGCCCATGAAATAAAATTGACATTTCATAATTTTTTGATAGTAATGACAACGTTTTCTGTTATTTAAAACAAACAGCACTAAAATCGGCCAGTAGATCTTCAGAAATAATAGGATTTTAATATAAAACCCCAAAAACTTAAAAAGTGCCCTTTTAAATCTGTACCCCGGAGGTAAAGGACACTAAGTCACACTTTACTAATTTTTCAGGAGAGCAGTTTTAAGATTTGTTTTAAATTAAATAATTCATTACTTTAATGTTAATTGACATTTTTTAACAATTATTCTATTAAAATCTTATTAGAACGTTTCTTTTTCATTCCATTAAAATTTATTCACACAAATAAAACAAATCATTTAATCAAAAATTTATAAAAATTCATTGTTGGACATAGTGTTGTATACCTCTCATAAGTTTTGCATATGGCATTATTTTGGGGTTTTATCAGGAAAATAAAGAAGATACAAACATTGCAAATCACACATTGTTTATTAAGAAAACACAACATATATTAAACTTTAGTTGAAGATAAGTCCCAACGACACTAGAGAGTATCCACATCATCATCTCCTTGAGGGTAGTCAAACGTAGATTGATTGCTGTATTTCAAATGTTTGTAGAAGTCGTGGCAAACTGAGGGAACAAAAGGCAGAAGTGCAATCAAGTCATTGAATTTCTGCTTTGTAATTGGTACTGGATTTATTGAGACTTGATTTAAATCTGATGGAAAAGTTACTTCTTGTCTTGTAAACCTTACTAAGTCAACCTCTTGAGTTTCACCGTTGAAATCTGTTTTCAAAAAAAGCGTTCCAATCTTTTCCTGATGAACCTGAATTTGAACACATGTTGATAGCAGAACTGGCTCCTTGTTAACATCCTTCTTTCTATTTACAAGTGGGGGTTTAGGCGATTGTTTTTTATCAAACAACGTGTTGAAGTTTTTAAAATCTGCAAGTTCCATATTATGCACGGTGTATTTACTGGAAGTTTGCCTTACCAATTGTTGCCAGTCCCATGGTGTTAAAATAGCCAAATTATTGAGCTTCTTCCTTTTCCTCTCTATTAAGGCATGTACACTGTCAGCCTCCATGTGTGTATGCCCTTTAAGCAAGAACTTTTGGGTTATAGTCCTAATTTGAGGATATTTGTGCAGAATCCAGAAAAAACACATTACAATACTTAATATTCTTATTTTGACCGTAACAATTATCAGTCCAAAGTGTGATTTCTTCTATTTCACTGCCAGGAATGACACTATCTGCCCATTTCAAAATTGCTGATGCAATTTCATTTCCACCACGGGCTCCTTTAGATTCATCCCACATCATACAGTGTACTGAGGAATCTGCTGCATCATATAGCGTAAAATTTAATGTCCAAAGCTTCCTTTTATAAAAACTAATGCAGTTTGTCGTGAGTGGTGATGGCAGGCATTTTTGCAGATCACCAGTTAATACTTTGTGTTTTGGTGAGTCTTTAGCCATTTTAGTGTCACTACTTTTTAAGTTATATCTTGATTTCGATTCATTAATATGTGCATCATGATCAGCCTTTGTACAATCCTTTTCTTCTTGTGTCAGACTATTTTTAAGCTTAGCATTGAAAATATCACATGTATCGCAGGTGTCGATTTCAGGTGGTTTAAATGACAACTTGAAGTGTTTATTAAAAATATCATAGTACAACCATTTCTTAGCTATTAAATTTGGATTAATATCTTTTTCATTGCAATTAACAATGTATAGTTCATACATTTTTTCTATTGTTAGCTCTGTGCCCAAATAATTTCTTTCACTCTTTTCTCTCGAATAATGACTCTCATACTGCGGGAAAGAAGAAATATGTTGTTTGACACTATTTATGGTTTCATCAGGGGTTTTAATGCTTGGCACATGCCTACCTCTTTTATCTTGTTTTACCATACCTCCTGGTTCAATATTTTTCAACATATTTACCACTACTGTGTTAGATATTGAAAGTGTGTTTAAAAACATAACTTTGCACACTCTATGTCGCTGCTTATTTACGGTGAAATAGTAAAATAGTGAGTTAACTTTAGACTTAGTACTGTTTGGATCTCTTTTTCTAGATCGGTGTATACTATAACTTTCGACGCATGAAAAAATAAACTGCCTTTTGACATCTGCAGTTTTTTCCTCGCGCCAGTACGAATCAAAAATCTGTTGTCTGTCATGTTCCGGTATTTTTTCTGTGCATTTCATCCTACAATTACAAGGAGGTTTCATTAGTTTTGCAGGAATTATTTTACCTTTTTTGCTAATATATTCCTTACCACTAGCTAGTTTGCGTTTGCGAACATTACATGCCCAATCATTAGCATTCACTACACGTTTTTTTCCTTTCTGGGTGCACTTAGTTTTATTTTTTACTTTTCTTTGGGCACTTTCTCTCACTTCAAAAACAGCTTCATTCTCTGCTGTATTTTCGCCATCACTGCTTAAGTATAAATCTTCTGCAAGCTGCTTTTGTATCGCATCATCACTTGTTAGGGTGTTAACAATAGCTTTCTCTCTTACCTTATTTTTTACTGCATTACGTACAGGCCTAGGCTTAACATCGTTGTCATCAGATTCAGAGCTTTCCTCACTTTCAGGTATGTAGTTTTTGTCGGCATCAGAATCGTCACCAAACAAATTGTCTAGGTCCTCTTCATTTTCACCAATAAAATTGTCTTGGTCCTCTTCATTGCCATTGTTATGTAAATTGCTGTTGTCACCTGGTGTTTCTGAAAACAAAACAACCTTGTACAAATCATATTAATTAATTAGGCTAAAGGCAACTTTTAATAGGCCTACAATTGGTCGAAAAAAATTTATTCGTCTAATGTACATAAGCTTAGTGCTGCAAACATACCAGTTTATGATAAAAGAAAACATAAAAAGTAATCGGATATAAGGCAAGTATTAAAATATGTTAGATTGGGTTACAACATAGGCTAGGTTACAATAAAGTTAGCTAGGTAGGATGCTAATCAATCAATAGGCTAGGCTGTTTTCAATAGCCTAATTACAGGTTGGAATCAGGGGCCATAATCAGGGCGTTTATTGAACAGGCAAAATTTCATAACAAAATTTGAACTCTTCCTAGTATTTAGAATACAAAACAACATTAGGTATCGTGTTTTATAGACCTCAGTATGTAATATATTATTATGCTGAGTAGCTGAGATTTGGGGAATAGATACATGGTTTTACCACTTTTAGGTTATTTTTATAACATTGTATAAAATCACTTACCAATGGTTGCATTTGGTGTAGGAATCAGCTCGGCGTTAGTAGTATTAGATTTAAGTAATTGCAGTATTCTTCCACCACGGGAGTTTGGGTCCATCTTGATCATAGCTTTATAAACAACAGTTAAAGTCTAAAACAACACTCAAAATGGCTAAAATGAAACCTTGCTCTCTTAGTTCCTGAAAAGTCCACAGGGTGTAAACAACACTATGTCCAGCTGGTGAATAGCATTGTGAAAAACTTACAGAGGTAAACAACACCAAGTCCACATGGTGTTGTATACCTCTGGGTAAAGGTGGACTTGGTGTTCATTTAAAAGGCTCTAACTTGGCTTACAGCTGGTTTTGGACATAGTGTCCTATACCACTGTGTAGAGAAAAAAAACTATAAACAGATGTTTGAAAATCCCAAATTTGAAAAAAATGGACATAGTGTCATTTACCTCCGGGGTACAGAAATATGCCCTTGAAAAAAATGGACATTTCATATTTTTTTTATAATTATGACAACATTTTCTGTCATTTATAACAAACAGCACTAAAATCGGCACAGCAGATCTTCAGAAATAGGTATCATCGATAGGGTTACCAAACGTTTAAGGGTGAACGTTTCAGTAGAATTATTATATTAGTAAGATGAGTGGTAGGCCTAGTAATAAACGCAATAAAGATCAAGGTAAAGGAACGATTTTGAAGTTTTTTTAAAACTGATAAGCCAACATCAAGTAGGCAGCTTCAGTGACAACAACAAACTTTAGTTCACTCTAATAATGAAAACAAGTACTGTACGTTTTCTGCTATTTTGTGTTGATGTACAAGTTTCTGTCTTTAGCCAAATACCGGTGCTGCTCCTACGACTCCTAGCGAGATGGTCCTGTACTACGTCTACTGATGGTCCTGGACCGCGGTACAGACGGCCCGTTAGCTCGGTTAGTCTAGTACTTATATAGTCAATGCATGAACATAGCTGAGTGCAGAGATTCATAGAGCCACAGATACTGTTCTATCAGATTATCATACCTGGATTATCACATCTATTATCAAAGATTAAAGGTTTGTTTTCATCTTTGATTGAATTTGATTTGTTTCTTTTAATCAATGGTTTTCATGTAACAAAAAAGTCATCTATATATTAAAGCCGTAAGGAAAAAACATTTGGTTGGACATTGGACAGTTCGTCTGAGACTTCTACTGGGCGATTTACATGCGGGTTTTACCAAAACAAAGGTTTTTAGTCCTTTATTAGTAGGTTTTATTTGTATTTTGAAAATATTTACGTTAAATGGGTCAAAAATGAAAAATATACTTTTCTTATGGAGATTTAACATGGGAGAAAAAGTAAACTTTTTCAATCCTTTGGACAGTTTGAGACTTTTAATGGACCGATTTACATTCAGTTTATACCAAATAACAGCAAAACTTTTCTATATTAAAGGGTTTTATTTACTTTTACGTCATCTTAATTTTTTAAATTAAAAAAAATCAACATTTCCAAACCTTTGCAATGATTTTATTTTACAGTTCTTCAATCAGCTGATTGTAAAGAAACAATGTATTGATTTTGTCTAACGACAGAAGAACAAACGCTCATATAACAGCTGATTTCACCCATCATCATCATCTGTCTGTACAAAACCTAGCGTAGATTGTATTTTGAGGTTATGTTGACAATTACAATTCATCAATAAATAATGTAATTCTTCTGAAGTTTTTTTTTAAATATGAGTTATAAAATTAAGGTAGGCTATACTACGTTATAAGATTTGCTTTGAATCTTATATATTATAAAGTGAATATAAATACAACCTTTTATCAACAATGAATTTATTCGTTTATACAAGTTTATGGAAGATACCCATTAGTTTAACTTCGGAAACATACGTTCATCTTCGTATAACATATAAACATAGTCCAGTATTAATTTCTTTATTATAATATTAATAACTTGTAAATCATTTGATAATCAATATGAAATAAAAACCAATTAAAAGATAACATTTGTATCTTTATCTTGATATATAATTAAGGCCTACATAAATACAACATTTTACAAATAGGCCTAAAGTTTTAAATTGCAATATTTTTCATGGTAGTTGGCAACTGTATTATTTACGCAAGGTAATGGTTTTTTCTTTCTTTCCCATCTGTATTGATATCCCAAAAAATTTCATTATGTGTTTAAAATATTACGTACTTAAATTCACTGATTGTCGAATCCATTTTTTCTTCTTTAACTTTAACTTACTACAAGAAAAATAATTAGAAGGAAATAGCATTTTAAAAAGTACATTTTGTACATGTTTCGCACCATCTGCCTAGTGCTCCACTCACCACGAATGGAGCTGCATCCGCCGAGTATCGATCTATATCAACTATCTATATATATTTTTAAGTTAGGCCTAGACTGAACCAAAATAAATAAATAATATTTATTGCTGATTGAGTAATCAGCTGTAGTCTCTAATATTTTCACTAACAATTTATTTCAAATTTTAAATCAATTATTAGTATTTCCAATTTCTAGGTTAGGTTTTTATTAAAGTGTAGCGTGCCTTGCTGACTACACAACGGGTTCCAACAGGGAGTTGGGCAAGGTCTCTAGAAAGGAACCTTTCTAGAGACCTTGGGAGTTGGGGTGGTGGTGGAGGGGGTTGGTGTGCAGAGCACGCAGGGGTCTCCCCTAGTAAATTTGAAATAGAGCTTACATAACTTTTAGCTTTGATTATGAAGGCTTTTAGCATTGAGTCTGAAAATTCTCATTTCTCCAATACTAACTTAAACCATCCGCCAAGGTCTAAACATCAAATCTGTCAATATTATTAGCAAATTTCCTCATAGGAAAAATGAGCTATTACAGTGACCCATATGGTAAGACCTAAGGTCGGGAGTAGTAAATGAGCACCGATCATGGTCCCCAGAACGTTTTGGGGTGTCATTAAACATTATATATATATATATATATAAGTGTTCGCACTCTAGCTGCCGCATTTTAAGTCCGCTTTGGTACACACACTAGTTCGCTTTGGTCTACGTCTCTCCTCTCTCGGACGAGTTCGTTAGCCAAAAAATCCAACAACCGGAAATACGTTTTTTTTAATGGAAGTAACTATTTTTTTAAGTTTATCATATGAGAATTAAACTTTTTTAGACTGCAGGCGAACAGAAGCGAAGTAACAACATCATGGGGGAAGGGAGAGGGCGATGCGGAGTCATGCTGCAGGCCTACTCAACGCCGAAATAGAATCAGGTAATGCAATACGGTTCAGGTTCTTTCCGTTTCCCTCAACCTCAGATTGCAACGTATGCAGCGGCGCGGCGCCTACAAACCATTCTGCGATGGCGAGGGTCGTGGTGACGCCAGCCAAAGTTGATAAGGGCGCGGGCACCCCTATCGTAAGAGAACTATTAGTAATGTAAAAACAATCAATGGATCTCATGTATTGTTACATTCGGTAGAAAATGTGTTTTACTTTCTCACTATACTATAAATAGTATAGAGAAAGTATAGGTAGTGATCGCAAAAAAATCGATGTTGAGATTTTTGTGGAAATATCCGTTTTGGGACCCCCTGAGTCCAAAAAAGTGGTTTTTACAAAATGTCTGTCTGTATGTCTGTATGTAGACAAAGCTAGAGAGAAAACTATTCGATCGATTTCAACCAAATTTGCACCAGACATGTCCAGTACGCAGTGGCGTAACTAATATTTTTGCGCCCCAAGGCAGAAACTACAATACGCCCCCCCTCCCGTCTTAAATTTTTACTGCCCGTGAGAAAATAAGTTATGAAAATTACAAATTTAAAGAGTGTATTGGTTTGAAATAAAAATTGACTCGGAAAACAATTTTGATTTAAAAAAATCGGTTTAATTAATATAAAATCAATACTATTTTATTACAATAAAAGATAACAAGTTCGATCATTTTGGCCATCTAAATCTGAGTCCAGCCTCGTCGGCTTTTAACTTCCAAAAATGTTTTTACTAATTGGCCCAAATTTAATCTGCAATCTTTTTCATGTTCAATGCTCAATATACTAAGACCAGAAAGTCTAGTCTGAGACATCGAGTTTCTTAAATAGTTTTTTATTAGTTTAAGTTTTGAAAAAGTCCTTTTACTTGCGGCCACAGTTACAGGTAAAGTTAAAAACATTAGAAAAGCTGTACACACAGGGACACTGCAAGCAATCAATTTATTTTCAATTAGCAAATAATGTGCTAAATCCTTAATGTTGCTTATGTTTTTGTTTTGAATATCTTCCTTAATTAGATTTCGGAAGCAAACTATTTCGTTCACTGAAGAACGGCTAACATCAGTTTCATTCTTATCACAACATCGTGGTGCTGCGGCAGCAAGTTCTTGTTCAGAAAACTGAATAAGCTTATCTGGTTTCAAAAAGTTAAAAGTTTCTGCAAGAGTAAACATGCTATGAAATCTTTGACTTATTTGTACAATTATAATGTCAAAAGATTTGAAAAATACATTGACTTGGAAACTGTGCAAGGGGTTTTTACTCTTCTTTGGCGTTGAGCTGGTAGAGAAGTTTAAATGTTCCATATTGCTGCTAGCGCCTGAGGTTCGTGCACAATTTCAGCAAACTCTCCTCTCATTGCGCTTATACCGTCCAAGCTTTCTTTGAGAAGGCCACTTGCATCATCCAAACTAATGTTGAGTCTTTGAAGAGATTTTGATGTTATCTAAATCTTCTCCAAAATTTTGTTTTGGAAAACAAGCATCAATACAAAGTTAAATGATGACATATTCTTTCTATGGACAGTTGCTTCGACTATTTCAATTCTTTTAGAAGACGTCAGAATAATTTTTGTCAAACATTTCATTACTATAGTGAAATTCACGTTTAGTGATACCGTAACAAGGCATCATATCTCGACGACCATCTTGTAGGACATAGTTTTTTTCAAAGATGTGCGTACAATGCAGTCATCATTTTGTTCTGTTCTAAATATTTGCAACCGAGGTAGACTTTGCGTAAAGATCACGTACACTTTGTTCAATAAATCATAAAATACTGAAAAGTCTGTTAGATTCCACACTGTCATTTATAACTAATTTTATATTATGACTAGCGCATTGAATGTAATCAGCATTCGGCGACTTAGATTTTATTCTCGTTTGCAACCCTGAATAGGCACCACTCATAACAGACGCACCGTCATATCCCTGACTTCTGCACTTTGTCAGTGATATTTTATGCTTATCTAAAAACGCAATAACATTTTCCTCCAACCCTTTGGCTGATTGATCTGCAACGGGCCAAAAACCTAAAAAGGATTCAGTGATGTTCAGTTGTTCTGTATCTGGTTGGTAGACAACATGCCTTATAACTATCGACAGTTTATCAATTCTGGAAATATCTTGTACTGTAAATTGTTATATATGTTTCTAATTTTTGACAAAGGTTTGAAATTTTGATTTCAGTGATTTTAAAATATCACTTATATTTCATTTATTTTATAATATTCAATTTATAAATTTTTTCCGCGCCCCCTTCGGGGCTGCGCCCCAAGGCACCGCCGCGGTTGCCTCGGCGTTAGTTACGCCCCTGCCAGTACGCCTGTATCGATGCACGAAAAAGGGTTTTGAACAATTTTGAAAAACAACCCCCTTTTTGGCAAAAAAAACCCCAAAAATACAGTTATTATTTTTTTATAAAAAAACGGCTCTAACGATTTTGATAAAATTTTGCTTATTTGTAGCCTTTAATGTGCCCTACCATATACAGAAACCCGCATCTTTGTAAAAATTCTCCTTTAGCTAATAATAATAATAATAACTGTTTTTGGGGGTTTTTTGGCCATAAAGCGGGTTGTTTAAAAAAAAATTTCAAAACCATTTTACGTGCATCTATGAAGACCTAATTGACGTGTTTGGTGCAAATTTTTTTGAAATCGATCGAATAGTTTTCTCTCTAGATAATAATAATAATAATAATATTTATTAGTTAATCTCCAACTTTAATAAAAAAACACTCCTACCCCACCCTACAAGTCACAGTGAATCTGTTTAGTAATTTAAATGTATTTGTGAGAAAGTATGTGCCAGTTCCCGATACCGTTTATTTTTAAAGGTTTTTAAATTCTGTTATTGTTCCTTTTACTTTCTCACTATACTATAATATAGAGAAAGTATAGTGATCGCAAAAAAAATCGATGTTGAGATTTTTGTGGAAATATCCGTTTTGGGACCCCCTGAGTACAAAAAAGTGGTTTTTACAAAATGTCTGTCTGTATGTCTGTCTGTATGTACACAAAGCTAGAGAGAAAAATATTCGATCGATTTCAACCAAATTTGCACCAGACATGTCAAGTAGGCCTGTATAGATGCACGAAAAAGGGTTTTGAAAACTTTTGAAAAACAACCTCCTTTTTGGCCAAAAAACCTCCAAAAAATCAGTTATTATTTTTTTATAAAAAAACGGCTCTAACGATTTTGATAAAATTTGGCTTATTTGTAGCCTTTAATGTGCCCTACCATATGCAAAAACCCGCATCTTTCTAAAAATTCTCGTTCAGCTAATAATAATAATTGATTTTTGGGGGTTTTTTGGCCATAAAGGGGGTTGTTTTTAAATTTTTTTCAAAAATTTTTTACGTGCATCTATAAAGACCTAATTGACGTGTTTGGTGCAAATTTGTTCGAAATCGATCGAATAGTTTTCTCTCTATATAATAATAATAATATTTATTAGTCAATCTCCAACTTTAATAAAAGTATACAAAGCTAGAGAGAAAACTATTTGATCGATTTGAACCAAATTTGCACCAGACATGTCCAGTAGGCTTGTATAGATGCACGAAAAAGGGTTTTGAAAAACAACGCCCTTTTTGAACAAACAACCCCCAAAAAATCAATTATTATTTTTTTATAAAAAAACGGCTCTAACGATTTTGATAAAATTTGGCTTATTTGTAGCCTTTAATGTGCCCTACCATATGCAAAAACCCGCATCTTTCTAAAAATTCTCGTTTAGCTAATAATAACTGATTTTTGGGGGTTTTTTGGCAATAAAGGGGGTTGTTTTTCAAAATTTTTCAAAACCTTTTTACGTGCATTTATAAAGTCCTAATTGACGTGTTTGGTGCAAATTTTTTCGAAATCGATTGAATAGTTTTCTCTCTAGATAATAATAATAATATTTATTAGTTAATCTCCAACTTTAATAAAAGAAACTCTCCTACCCCACCCTACAAGTCACTGTGAATCTGTTTAGTAATTTAAATATGTTTGTGAGAAAGTATGTGCCAGTTCCTGGTACCGTTTATTTAAATTAAAAAACCAACTTTACTACTACCAGTTTTATGAAAAAGGAAACATTTATTGGTACTTTTGGCGCACAGCTTGAAGTGTGGAAAACGTATTGGAGGAAGAAAACTGACCTAGAAAAACTATCATGTGCAATTCAAACATTATGAAACAACAGAGAGCTGTTTCTTAATATTTTTATGTTATTGAACATTCTATTATATTACCAGTGGCAAGCTGAAAGGTCATTCTCAACTCTCTGGAAATTTAAAAAAATAGTTAAGAGACTACTACTTGTGGCAGGAAAGATACTTGTGGCATTTATCTGTATGTGACAGTCTATATGAAATTTAAATGGAAACGTACTGGTGAAATAGACTGCACAAGTTAAACCTTAACAAACCAAACCAATTTGTATTCTTACCTCTACTGTCAAACTGGAAATGCATTAGTTGTTCACGTACAACAAGGTTGTTCACTAAAAACCAGGTAGGTAACAAATGTTTGTTTATTGATAAACAAACCCTCCTTTAAGAGAAGTTTACATACATAATTATATATTCAACAATTCAAATTTATTTATAAAAAAAAAAGGTTTTCAAAATACATAAAATTTATATGCCCTTAAGTGAAAGTTTTTTTTGTTTCAAGCCCTTAGTTTAAAAATAAATACAAATATAACAAGATGAACCCTTTCCTTAAAATGATAACTAACCCACCCTTCTATTTAAACTGAAGTTAATTGAAGTTTACAATTGACAGACAAAATAGTACATATAATTAATAATCGTTTTAGTATACAACAATATACTATGTTGGCCAACTTACATTTATATATATATGTTCATTATAAAAGAATAATTTGGAATATTAAACAAAATAAAATAAAACGTTAAGAGATCAAATGAACCTTGTGACGTCACTATAATGATAATAAAAAAAAGTTCAATTTGGAAAATAACCCCTTTGAGGCTGTTTAAATCCAAAAGGTTGCTAGCATTCGTCCCATCCAGAAATAATCTAAATCTTAAAATTAGACAAAGACATTTATTTTAGCCTATATATATATATATATGTTTATAAAAGCACTGTATAACCTCGGGATAATTTTTTGTTCACTGTTCACTGTGTAATTGAGCTGTAAATTAAAGATATGAAACTAGCTGAAGACTTGAGTTAGGTTGATGGCTGTTGTTTTGCAGAATTATTGGTAGGTATCTTGGACCAGAATTAACTGCATTCAAAAGACAGAATATAGTTTTAGTATAATTGTATGTCAACACCAAAGACATTTATATCAAAGCAGACAATTTTAATAAACTCTTAGTTTTAGTGAGTTTTATTTTAAACCTTGATAGTTGTATAAGGTAAAGTTTTTTTTGTAAGGTTGGTTGTAACTTGTCTTGCCATATTATTTTAGAATTGAATAGCAAGATGCATACATAATATCTACACCAGTACCAGTATGGTATTTAAAAAAAAATTAAATAAGCCAGTCTTTCAAGTCCAGAATAAAAGCACTAATATTTTAATAATTACACTGATGTTTTATTTAGCTGTGATACTGAAACTAGTTTTTTTTTATACTTTGAAAGGTTATACTTCGGAGAAGAAATAATTTAGTTATTTACAAAATTTTACCCTTAAATTAAGCTAATAAATTACAAACAAATTTTAATTACTTAGAATGAAACAACCAATGCACTAAGGTTTGAAAAGCAGAGAAATGACTAAACATACCTGGTTTCCGTGTAAAAAGAGTATAGGCTTTAAATCATAATTAGTCACGAACTCGCGAACAACTTAAATAATGTTGTCATTTATACATTAGACTCACTACACTCGCGTATATAAGTTCGTAAAAAAAAATTATCTAAAAGAGAGAAAGAAAGCCCAAGTAGAAAATGTCAGAGGCTAGACGTGTAGAGCATGGTCAGAGTTGAAGGTCTTATCAATGTCAAAGCTGTCGGCTATCTCTAAGAGAGGGTTTCTAGAAAGGTTAGTGAGGTGATGCAACCCTGTAGCCAAAACCGACAACCACAAGGAGTAGAAGGCCACCCGCAGAGCTTGGGTGTTGAAAAAAAAAAGGAAAATCAAGGAGAAAGTTAAGGATGCTTGAAAAACGTTTCATGTAGATGCTGTTATGTCTGTACACAGAGAAATTGAGAAACACAAAATATTGTAAATAAATTCATAAAAAATGACTGAAAATTCCATTAAGTTGGTCAAATTATATCCGAAATATTTTTGTGTCATTCAACATACGGGTAAATTTAGATAACACCGATTCTAGGTAGCCACTCTCGGCCGGCCCCTACTACTCTGCCTGTGCTTTCATCTCTTTGTCTGTGTTGGTTACGCTGCATTATTTGACGCACTGTTAATTAATAATACTGTCGACTGTGAAGTGCATTCCGTCATTCTATTTATAAACTCAAAAAATGTCCGTCCTATTGTAATTTATCGACAAAATGTTTAGGTGGATAGGGAAAGTGTTATGAATGATGGAAATGTGTGTAATTGGAGTAGACTGTTTATTGGAGGAAGTAGAAATGTTTATGATGAAGATTGATCTGAATGGTCTACTGTCATCAGTGAAGTGTTGACTCCAAAAGGTAATGAGGAGATTTGTAAAACAGGATTTCCTTCTTATTAACAAACATCAAACTTTCCCTTAATTTTCAAGATCAGTCATTTGTGAAATTGTTTCTGACAAACTTCAATACAAAAATAATTGAGCAAGATGTGTGTCAGAAATGTTGGCGGAAGAACACAAAACAACCGTTTAAAACCTTTTTTGCCATTTTTGGAGCGCTATAACAAGGATGGTGACGAGGTCTTGAGTCACATTTTGACTTCTGATGAAATTTGGACAGCATACTATATTCCAGAGAATCAACGGAACTGGAAAGATGTTATTTTGATAGACTTCCTGCGAAGAGGAGGGACTATAAATCCTGAAAGGTATTGTGGAACCTTATTAAAGTTAACCTTATTAATGTGCCATTTAAATCTGCTGGCGGAGCCTACTCTCAAACATTACATTCTGCTTCACAAGAATACTCTGCCTCACGTAGCAGTAAGTTTCGACACAATTGGACAAGTTTCGAGGGTATTACTATACCATCCACCCTACAATCCTGATATAGCACTTTCGGACTTCATTTTTTCCAAAATTTCTTGATGGAAAGCGATTAGAGAATGATGAAGTGTTGAAAGAAACAGAGAATGGGTAAATGGACAGGCGGCAGAATTTTATGATCCAAAAGCTGGTGCCACTACTTAGATATTACCAGGCAATGATAAACGCTAAGGTTTTTCACCTTAATAAAAAAAATAATGTTTAGATATTAATGGGGGGGTTTACGTAGAAAAATTAAGTTCATATTTTATTTTCCTATAAATTTATTTTTATAAATAAAGTTTTCTTATTCTATTACAAAATGTTTCTTACTTAAAAAAAAAAACAGCCCTCGTATAATAAATAAAACCACCATGTAATATAATAAACAAAAGTGTTGTGCAATTGGTGTTTTGTTTATGTTGTTCTGTGTCATACAGTTTATTAATGCAATAACTCCTAATTGTTTATTTACTATAGTTTGTGCCTAAAAACTGATGACAGTGTTCTGATGGTTTAACTTAAATCTTTAGAAGACAAACCAATATCATCAGGTAAACCAAAACATTATTTATAATTTTGGTTCACAGTAACATTATGAGTAACAAGTTTTACTTTACACTTTTTAAAATAACTTAAGAAACAACAATTTATCAGCATCTCATTAAATTCTATGTCTCATTTATCTGATCCATACATCTATTTCAGAAAGTTTAATCATATAGATTAAACAAACTCAAAAGCAAAAGGTTAAAGTATATTCATAAAAATGTTTGTGTTAAGAAATGCATAACAATGCACCATTCAAAGGCTGAATATTACTCAATTTTACAAGGCAGGGTCTTGGACCACTCTCCTCATGTAGCTGACCCTCCCGAAAAATGTTTGTGGGTACTGCCTTGAATGAATATTAAAATAGCACATTGTTTTCATAATAGGAAGCCAAATTACTCATTCACTGTCAGCACAATTATGCTATTTTAGCTGATAACTTTCTCTACCAACAGTAGCAAACAATCTCCACCTTGTACCGTAGAAGCGTTACACAAGGAGTATTGGATACTTTGGTTTGAGTTTTTAAAATTAATACATAAAGTTTACTGAACACTCCAAACACCTTTCTCTGAATAATAACTGTCAAAACTAAAAAATAATTACTTTTAGAGACCCAGGTATATTATTAGCAGTTGAGAAATAGATCTACTTCTGAAATTTCTTCCATTATAAGGACTTACTGTACATATTAAAAAAAACAAGGTACTTAATGAACAATAATTTATTATGAAAGACTTAATTACTACACAGTTGATTATTTTTTCTTCTTAGATTTCTGGTGGGTATCTCCTCCTTCACTGTCACGAGGTTTTTGCCACTGCAGTGGTTTTCTTCTATACATGGGCCATGGTGGCACCGTGACCTAAAACACACAGTCATTATTTTCAAATTTTGTCTGCCTATTTTGTAACTATATGCTGGTTAAAATATAAGCTATACACAATGAGAATATATACTTATTAAAACCTTTAACATTGTTAGCTAAAAAGAGTTGATTTTGTTGTTACTTGTTCGGTACAGTTTAACTCAAAAACTACTTATCCAATTTAGTCAAAACTTTTAATGTGTTAAGCATTGTCTTCTGAATGGCATTAGCCTAGTTCTTATCTTCATCTTAAAGTAATTTTAAAATGGAACTTGCACAACATTTCTCAATGAGATGTTTTATTTGTTTTAAGGTATAACAATTGTTTTCATAATAAAAGTTTTATTTTGTAAAATTTAAAAATATATTTTTTAACAATAATTTTAATTTGAGCAGTGTTTGAGATTCTTATTTTATTAAAATGTTTTAAAAACTATATACTTACAATTGCAGCCAAAGCAAAACCAGCACCAACAATATAAACTGTCTGAGAGAACTGTTGAATTATGTAGCCCCACACCAGACCTACTGCCTGTAAAAATGTATCATTTTGTACATTAACTTTTTTTTAACTCCAGATCTCCTTTGTAAAAATAAAAACACAAAATACTCATTATTTCCCCATCTTTCTGCAAGTTATCTTACCTTACACTGGAAAGTACATTTTAGCAACCAATTTTCATTGTACATATAACTTACCTTTAACAATTTTTTTTTAAATTAATTGTCAAATAAATATACACCAGAATAAACCAAATATATTTTTTCAATAGTGAGATTCTGAATGAGGTTTTTTTGACTGAACGTGACCTTATTTTTGTCAAGTTATGTAAGCTCAAGGATATATTGAGCTTAAATATTACTAGTAGTGAAAGTTTTTAAGGATAAGTTTTACACTTGCTACAGAACTTGAGGAAGTTTTGCGCGAGTTATTATAGTTTTACTGTTTACACTAGATCATGAATTCCTGCAGTAAATATTGTACAAGAAACTGTTGAAAGTTCTAGTAGAACTGTTTAATCTTGCATTCTAGTTAGCGCGATTACATAGGCATCATTTTGTTAAAGTTTATTATAGTGAACTTTTAACTATAATTTTATAGTGGAAAAAAGTCCTACTTGGGTTAGAGAATGGGTATCAAAGCGTTTGAAATATGGTTGTTTTTTAAAAAACGAATTTATAAATAGTGCAAATTTATACAATAGAGAATTATAATAAATACCTCGGATATTCAAGTTTCCATATCAACATAGGCAAAAAAAATTTTTTAATTAAATTTAAATTACACATAGGCCTATCATTTGCCTTAAACACATGTAAAAATATTTCAAACAAAAGTTTTCAGTTCAGCTGAAATTGTATTCTTGAAAAGAGCTTTTAACAGGTTTAGTTATGCCATATTTACACTTGCAAGAAAACTTCTAGGATTAAGGTCTATTCTAGAGTAGGCTATACAGTTCTCCAATTTCTTAAAGTAAATTGTAAACATATTCAGATGCACTTGCAACTGTTATTCCAGCTTATGGAATCATATTTGAATAATTGTCACTAGCAGCTGCAGGTTTATTTTGTATACAATTATTGTTGTTTTTATTTTTTACTTGTATCATACTGAAACATAAACCCTAGAATGACCGCGGGATAAAATAATTAAATTATTAGCATTAAAATTGTGTTAACAGCGAGTAACTCAGCTGCATAGTAAGAAAACATGTTGCTATTAATTACCACAGCAACTACCTACACCCAGACAACTGACTAGATTAACCAGGTTTTAATAATTTTAAACAATTTTAGATAATTAATAGAATTAAAGAAAAGCAGTTTTGAGTAATTAGACATTAAAATTCAAAAATTTCAACAGGACTGAATTATTTTATTGAGGCTTGATGAACAGATCTTACATATGTAACAAAAGGATATATTTTCCTACAACCATTAATATCTAATAAACACCCACTGTACAGATAGGTAACTGATAGATAACAGTAACTCACAAGCGAAGGATTACCTTTAAAATTTAATGAAATCTAGTGAGAAACTGTTGATTTATATAGATAACCTTTGACCTTAACAAATATAATTTTATGTAAGGTATTTGAATAAAACTCCTAACTTTAAGATATAGAGGTAATGGTTTTGTACATCAACTTATAGAGGAAAAGTTATGCCCAAAACTAAATTTCGAGTTATACTCCTGCTGGTGGCTGTTAACTTTACTGCCATGGTTATTGAGCGTAGCTCTCTTTCCCTCACTTTGTCACTTCTTTGTAACGGCATCACAGTGTAATGGCTTTACCGATTGATATGAAATTTGGCCAGTAGCTAGGTGATTCCGAGGTTTTCTTTAGAAAGATTTGCAAAATTCCTCCAATGTTTCGCCCCACTGGGTCTTAAAGTTCAGATGTAATTCTAATGAAAAAATATTTTATTGTGTTTATGTCATATGTTTTCAATTGACTTCATTTAAATTAAATAAACAGCTGTTAATTTAAAGGGTTTATGCCACATGTTTTCAACTGACTTCAATTAAATAAAATAAACAGATGTTAATTTAAAATGACTTTATTTAACTATCTTTGTCTTCATCATAATACTGTAATTATTTAATAAATTAGACGATTCAAAAAATTATATATTCTAATTCCTTAATGTTATATAAATTAGGTATCATAAAAGGTTATATTGAACAGTATTACATCAAGTATGAGACGGGACCTCAACCTGTTGTAGCTTTTTAACTAACCACTTTTCCTGTAATTATATCATTAGCAATTTTAAAGAGTGTTTCGCTCATTTATGTGTCTAAAGTGTAACGACAGACCATCCTAGTTATTTTGAAACATTCATGTATTATTAAATATGTGTTGTCTTGTATTTAATACTCAACCAAAATGTATTTTGGATTTATTAAGGTTTTCTTAAGGGAAAAAGAAATTATTTGTACTATCAGAGAATTTTATATATGAGGTTCGAGAGTTAACTATATTTAATTAATTTTTTACTCAAATACCTAAAAGTTTATTATGAATTGATAATTTTTCGCTTTATACAAATATTTAAAAATAGCCTTCTCTCATTTATAAAAATACTTACTCCAAAAAGCGTAATTATGATCCTAGACAACTTTTCTGCTTTCCGTTGCCCATCAAAATCCTAAAAAAAGGAAGAAAATAACAATTATTATCATAATTATTAACAAAATAGACCCAAATACAACCTTAATGTTCCAAATTTTTTTAATAACTGTAGAAATAATGGTTTATAAAACATCAGTAAAATGGTCGTTCTCATACCAAGGTAAACCAAAAAGTATGTCAACTTACCACATCAGTTTCTAAGAAACAAAGATGAATGTATTTTTTGTATTCTTCACGTGGGAATATGCATGTGATGGTGTAAGAAAGATCGTAATAAATTTAGCGGTAGAACATATTATAACTCTTTATCAACTGTATGATTCGGACAAACAAATTATCATCATCATTAGTTTTTCAAACATATCTCTACCAACGAGAAACAGAATACGAGGCCTTGAAGAGCAGGGCCGTCCCTAGTGGGGGGTGGGAGGCAAGTGAGTCAGCTGCCCCGGGCGCCAGGCCTGCAGAATATGTCCGAACGCCCGAACGAGGTTCGGGGGAAATTGGGACTGAGCTGGGGAAATTTTGGCAGGGGAAAAATCCACCAAAAATAAAGAAAATATAATTATTTTGGGGAAAAATAGATAAGAAATGAATGGGAACAAAGGTCAGCTTAATCGGTTTGTATGATACATATTCAAACACACCAACATACACAAACAAAGTGTGTTGTCTGCTCTCTGTTGCAAGTTGCAAGTCGGACAGGGTTCCTATTTAATTTTCACCGCACAAAATATCATACGGTGGAGCCGCGATACGACATTAATCTTCACCGCACAAAATATGGTACGGCCGAGCCGCTGATACGATATTTTTGTGCCGGTTGATGAATGGCAGTTTCCTGATTCTTAAGGGCGTTCAAATACATTCGTTGGGTATTAAAAAATAATTATTATGATACCTGTATGCAAATTTTGATTAGTTGCATACAAATGATATTATTCAAGCGATTAGAATTATATCATATTAACCCCCAAATTATACGATATTTAATGTATAGGTATTACCGATGGTTTTTTTATTTTCTTTTACCGAAATTCGAAATTAGTCTTTATCAGTAAAATGCGTACAATGTGATGTGCGTACTCATTTATTACTTTGGCTTGCATTAAAGTGCCGAAGTATTGAAATGATGCGATGTTTTTTTCCTGTACACACGGTATAAGCACTCACAGACGTCGGTCGTAGAAAACTTCTGCTGGTACCAAAATCTTCGTAATTTTATTGCGGAGAGTTGAAAAGCTTTTGAGCTTTCTAGCATGAGGCGTAGCGCTTCAGGGTCACATTTTTGGGTCAACATTTTGAAAATATTGGGTCAAAATTATGAAAAACCAGTGTGGGGCTATCGTTTTATATGTTTTTGGGTACAAAACAACGATTTTGTGAATTAAAAAGTCGTAGCGTGTCGAAGTCACCTTTTTGGATCAACATTTTGAAAATTCAGTGTGGAGTATCGTTTTATATGTTTTTGTGTACGGGAAACCCGATTTTTGACATTTAAAAAGTCGTAACGCGTCGGGATCACGTTTTTGCATCAACATTTTGAAAATTCAGTGTGGGGTATCGTTTATATGTTTTTGGGTACGGGAAAACCGATGTTGACAGTTAGAAAGTCGTAGCGCGTCGGGGTCTCATTTTTGGTTCAAAATTTTGAAAGTACAGTGTGGGGTATCGTTTTATATGTTTTTGGGTACGGGAAAACCGATTTTGACAGTTAAAAAGTTGTAGCGCATCGGGATCGCGTTTTTGGATCAACATTTTGAAAATTCAGTATGGGGTATCGTTTTATATGTTTTAAGGTACGGGAAACCCGATTTTTGACATTTAAAAGTCGTAACGCGTCAGGATTACGTTTTTTTAATCAAAATTCAGTATGGGGTATTATTTTATATGTTTTTGGGTACGAGAAAACCGATTTTGACAGTTAAAAAGTCGTAGCGCATCGGGATCGCGTTTTTGGATCAACATTTTGAAAATTCTGTATGGGGTATCGTTTTATATGTTTTAGGGTACGGGAAACCCGATTTTTGACATTTAAAAGTCGTAACGCGTCAGGATCACGTTTTTTGAATCAAAATTCAGTATGGGGTATTATTTTATATGTTTTTGGGTATGAGAAAACCGATTTTGACAGTTAAAAAGTCGTAGCGCATCGGGATCGCGTTCTTGGATCAACATTTTGAAAATTCAGTATGGAGTATCGTTTTATATGTTTTTGGGTACGGAAACCCGATTTTTGACATTTAAAAGTCGTAGCGCGTCGGGATCACGTTTTTTAATCAAAATTCAGTATGGGGTATTATTTTATATGTTTTTGGGTACGGGAAAACCGATGTTGACAGTTAAAAAGTCGTAACGTGTCGGGATCACTTATTTTTTAACTAAATGTAACAAATGAAAAGTAATTGTGAAGTTTAATTTTCTTTCAATTCGTGTGGTCTGTCCGGACGATTTTCAGTAGTGACTGTGATTCAGTAGGTAGGTAATTCGGTAATTGAATTGGAACTAATTAAATATAACATTTAACTTTGTTTGTACCACTTAAGTATTAGGCCTGGTAAAATATTTTATAAAATATGTAAAATATTTAAAAGTTTTGAAAAGTGATTCTTTTTTATAAAATATTTTGAACTTGTACTAAAAGGTAAAAATGTATCTAACATTTTATAAAAGATAAAATGCCAACCTCTTAAATTTTATAAAAGAAATATATTATAAAAGATGGCCCATTACACTATCAAAGATCTTTGTCAAAGAACTTTTATAAAACATATTTTATAAAATATTTTACAGTGTAATACGGGCCTTAGGACTACTTTTAAACATAATAAAATAGCAATAATCAAGTTGTATTTTTTGTTTTAAACCTTTTGGACCATATGAAGATATTTCACTGTAGATATTTAATTTCACCGTAGTTAATTAAGTAAAAATAATGCTTTTATTATTTTTTTGAAGATTTATATTTTATAATGAATATAATACAAATTATTAAAACATAAGGTCAATAAATATGTTGAAATAGATAAACAAACTGGGTTAATGTCTGGCGCATCTGTAGCGAATACCGAACAATTTTGGGGAAATTTTTAGTGAAAAAAGTGTGTTCTGGGGAAATTTTGTGTGCTAAAACACTTTCTGCACCCCTGCCGGGCGCCACATCAAGATGGCCGCTAGGCCTACTAGCTGCCGATAAAAATTGTCCCTGTACCAATTTGATATGCTTTTTATTTAATTTCTATTTTGAATGTAATTTTATTTAAAGTGTAATTTTCAATTATTATTATTTTTTTGAGTCACGCCGCGCTTTTGTATTGTCAGAAAACTTTCCCAATAAGGTCATGGGTTTATTTACACACACCACACAACTAACACTGCAAAGCGTGTGACTTGTTCCTTATATTGGAGGGGTGGGAGAGTTAACAGTGTTGCTTGTAGTGGAACCCCCCTCTACCGACATTGATGGGACCTGCCCGAGGTTTGACGTGTGAAAAAAAATACGTAATTTGTTTAATTTTGCGGTTTGATTCTGAGGAGGGAGAAAATAGGTAAAAAATACTTAATGTTTACTGTACTTTACAATAAACTACGGATATTCTATATAAATCGATGTTCACGATTCGATACATTGAATCAATCCGATGTGTGTAACAAGGGCTCAGATAAATTTGTTCATTGAATCGATGAAAATAAAAAAAAATGCCTGAAGTTTTAACCTACAGTCTCTAGTCACAGTATGTTTCCACTTACTTGTAAACATTTATAAAGTTAGTAACATCAAACAAAAATAGCCTGAAATTCTAACTTGTTAGAGGTGGGCGTTACTTAACTTAACAGGAAAAATAATATTATTAATGCATTGCAGACTATTACCACGTTAATACGTTACGTAGAACACCCTATTATTTTTCTAACGTCAAGAGATAACACAGTGAAGGGGACTAATGAACGTTCCAGATAGGTGTTAATTCCAAGTCTTGCATTAAGTAATCACATCCTCAACGTTACATTAATAATTCCTCGACAAAAATAACACCTCGACAAAAATAATACCTTGACAAAAATAATACCCTTTGAGAAACGGCCAGCAGATAACTTTCTTCACTTGCTTTAATACGTTACAATATTAATATAATGTAGCAACGTACACACATTATTAAACCCGAATAAACAGGATGTTTGGTGTGAGATTCCAAATAATTCCCGCCCTTCCCGGTGTCTGTATTCATTGAATCCAAGAATCCATTACACATAATTAATAGCTTATATGCAGATATGCATTTTGACATAATAATTACTGCTGACATAAAATATTTAAAAAAAAATAAAATTGCTTCATAGAAACTATCCTTCCCTCGGCCTTAGCGAATAGAAAGTTAATTTAATAATTGAATAGAAACAATTGAACTATTTTAATACGGTAGCCTATTTATTTTAATTTAAATTGACACTGTGCAATTTAATTTAGTCTAAAAGTTTAACTTAAAATGTTTTTTTTTTAAATCAATAATTACTCTAGCTGATATATTAATAATTATAGCCTATATTATAATTTGTATATTATAATAATTTCTAATAATTTGAATAATTATTATATATTTATTTATATCTAATTATTCTGACAATTTTAAGTGCATTTTGTTAGTAAAGGTTTTTTAAAAACATTTTTAACTTAAAGCTGTGCAGAAGAAATTACTTGAGAATCTTGGTAACTTTTTAACATAAAGGAATCTTGCTTGCAAACCCTTACATTAAATAAATAATATTTTTTAATGTTTATTTTAATTTGAAGCTGAAATTTGTTATTTTTAAATTTTGAGTTATCAACAATTAATTACCGGTATTCTAAGTTTAAATCTTATTATTATTTTTATGTTAGGCCTATATATTTATTTATTTATATCTAATCGTTCTGAAAAGATTTGTTTTAACGTATTTTGTTAATAAAGGTGTTTCTTGGAATATTCAAGTAACACTGCAGACAATGAATCTTGGTAACGGTAACATTTCATAAAGTAATCTCGTCTGGAACATAACATTAAATAAATAAATATACCTTGCTAAAACGGTCTGCTAGTAACTTGCTCACAACGCAACAACATATTACCAAATTAATAGTTTCAGTAATTTTGTCTGCAACGTTATATCAAATAATACCGCAGCAGTTTCCCGCCGCCAATTAATACGTTACAAATTTAATACATTATTTCAACCTATTACCAAGATGCCGTGGAATGTTGCAGACTAGCCTATTACCACAATGTATCGGTAATTCCCATCTCTATAACTTTTAGTATTTAGTCAACTGCACATTCAACAGTAGAATGTACTTAGGTTGGCACCACTACTATATTTCCTAAGAAAAAGGTCTTTTTCTTCAAACATTCAGCTGAGGGTCTTAAAGTAAATTTACGCCAAAAAAGTTAATAGAAATTCCTACTTTCCTAACAAAAAGTCGTTAAATTACAAGTGAAAAAACATAGACCTTGTAATTTATGTTAAACCCGGGACCTTTACGATTCCGTCGTAATGCTCTACCAACTGAGCTACCCTGATTGCTCCAGATATTGGTTGATGTTATCTCACTTGTACGGTTTTACTGCAATTATTGAAGTAACAGACTGAATACCTTGTGTATACGACATCTTAATTCTTATTTTGCAGCTTACAGTGGTGTTATTATTATTTATTTACGCTTATTACACACTCCCTCATCAAGGGATAGGCCTATTTAATTAAATTAGGCTAGGCCTACTTTAATTAAATTAGGCTACAAGTGAAAAAACATAAATTGCAAAATAAGAATTAAGATTGTTTTCAATTTCGTATACACGAGGTACTCAATCTGTTAGTTCAATAATTGTGCAGTAAAAACGTAAAAGTGAGATAACATTGACCAATATCTGGCGCGATCAGGGTAGCTCAGTTGGTAGAGCATTATGACGGAAACGTACAGGTCCCGGGTTCAACTCCCGGTCTTGGTCAATGTTTTTTCACTTGTAATTTAATTAGCCCTAAATATCCCTTGCTGAGGAAGTGTGTAAGCGAAAAAATAATAATAATAAAAAGTCATTATTAGATGCTATTTTAACAAGTAGTGGTATAGGCCTACTAAAAGTTTAGCATGATACTGATAGAAATTATTTAACAATTAAAATCATTTTACACAATTTTAGGTTTGACTCAAAATTTTGATAACAAGTATTAACCTACAATTAATTTGAAACTACTAGTAAAGAGTATGTATTTAAGTTAATTTATAACTTTAGGCCTACCATATGTGTAGGAATTGAGCTAAAGAAATCCATAACGATTAAATTATATTTCTTCTAAATTCAATAAATATAAAATACTGAATTTGTACGGCTAGTTTTTAACTGATGTCAATAAAAGTATATACAAGAACGTAACTGGAACTGGAAAGCCACGTAAAGTAAAACTGACAAACTGACTGATATCATGATCATGATCGTGGGACATAATAACACTGCCTTAATAATTTACGAATCCTTAGCCTTTTGGCTAGACACTGATTTATATGAGAGTAATGAGACTCGATTATTAATCAACAAGTGGCAGGTGATTCTATAATGCATAAAGATAATTTAGGGGATGATCAATTGGGTTAAAATAAAGAAAAAACTTCATTTAAATATAGGGTAAGATAATGTATTGGCCCTTTAAGCGAGGTTTCTGTATTAAAATCACTCTATACTCTTTGTATGTTTGTTTTTTTGTAGTTTCAAGCTTTGATTATCTTAGTCCATAATAATAAAATTTTCAAGATATTATTTGTGTAGGAGACTTCTTTAGGATAGCAGGTATAACATAAAAGGTATATTTAAAAACAAATAAATGTAATATATAATATATGTATTAATTAGTTCATAGGTTGTAGATTGTAGATAATGCAAAATTATTTTTTTTATATTTGTCAACTTATTCAGCAAATAAACGGTACAAGAAACTGGCACATACATTCTCACATCCAAAATTTAAATTATTAAAGAGATTCACTGTGATTTCATGATTTGTAATAAAGTAGGAGTCCCTGGAACTGTCAATGTAAATTTTTTACAACGCCAAGCCATTTCGGTGCTTGTGAGAGCAACTTTTCAAAAATTTACCAAATATAGTAATTTAATATATGCAATTAAAAAGTTTATTTATGTAAAATTGTAAAAGGTATTAGCTCAAGAAACAAAAAATGTACAGTAACGAAAGGAAAAAGTTCAACTTTAGGCCTACATAACAAGTAGTAAAACTTTGTTCTAATTTTTTCGTGAGCATAAAAAAGTTTCGTAATTCAGTTAGTTATAATTAGAACTGTATAAAATCATTTATCAATTTCAAAATTCTTGTTTTGAAAACACCAGTTTTTATGTTCCAACTACAAGGGTGCTAACAAAATTAGGCCTACTTTGAAACGTAATTTAGGAATATTTGCTTTTCCCAAAAATGAAATATTATTATAACAAAGTGTAGAGAATAAATTGGAGAAAATAACTGTATACATGTCTTTTCTTAGTTCAAAAAAGTGTTTGAATAATCTCTACTTGAATAACAAAAGTAAGGACAAATGACTGAACTTCCCATCCATGCTACACATACATAGAAGAGCGCGTAAACAGCCAATCTATTGCATGTTAGAAAATCCGTTAGGTTCAAAATTTAAACTTGGTTTGAGACCGTGAAAACACAGACTTTCCCACAGTCCTACACAACAAACCTGTCTAGTAACCCATATTTGTTTCAAACTAAATGTTAGCTTGAATCATTCTCTACTCAAAGGTAGCAAAAGATTTCTAAAAATAGAATGACATCACCCGTCTTTCACGTGTTATAATAAGGCTGTTTATTGGTTGGAAAAGTAACCAATGCAAGAGTCTACTAAACGCCCCCATATCTATGGATATATTTGACGGAATTTTGATTGGCTTGCAACTTTATTTAGAGGGAATTGTAACAGATCCAATGGTATATAAATTTTACTCAGAAAAAGAACTGGGCGAGCTGTAGATAGAGAGGAAAGATGCCTTATTTCGTTAAGTTTTGTGACAAAATCCGCGGGACAAAATTGAATTGTATAAAACTAGTAAACTGCAACAGTGATTACGTATGTAAATAGACGTTTTAGAAAAAACTTGTAAATACAAAAATTAAATTTTAAATCATTTCCTTTTAAACGGTTTTTGATTTATTGTGATAGGACGATTTTTAGTTGGTGAAATATTCAATACAAATTGAGTTGTCACAGACTACACAATTCACTACGGCAGGGCGTTGAGACCACTCAATTTGAGTGGTCTGACAGTTCGAGGGTTAAAATAGGAGAATAACTAATACATACTATTATTATTAGCTAGAAAGAAAACTATTCAATTGATTTAAAACAAATGTGCACCAAACATGTCAATTAGACCTGTATAGATGTACGAAAAAGGTTTTGAAATTTTTTAAAAACAATCCCTTCTTTGGCCAAAAACCCCCAAAAATCATTTATTATTATTATTATTATTATTATTATTAGCTAACCAAGAATTTTTAGAATGATGCGTTTTTTCGCATATGGTAGGGTACATTAAGGGCTACAAATAAGCCAAATTGGCTATTTTTTTGTAAAAAAAGAATAACAGATTTTTTGGGGTTTTTTGCCAAAAAGGGGGTTGTTTTTCAACATTTTCAAAACCATTTTTCATGCATCTATACAGGCCTAATTGACATATTTGGTGCAAATTTGTTCGAAATCGATCGAATAGTTTTCTCTCTAGCTTTGTATACATACAGACAAACATTTTGTAAAAACCACTTTCTTGGACTCAGGAGGTCCCAAAACGGATATTTCCACAAAATATCAACATCGATTTGTTTTTCGATCACTATACTTTCTCTATACTATAGTAGGCCTATAGTGAAAAAGTAAAAACATTAATTAATTAAAAGGTTTTTGGGTTATTTTTTCGAAGATGTAGCAGATGATTTAGATGCTCTGGGTATTTTAACAAGCTTCTAAATAATATTTTGTGCTATCACCATAATTATCTGGAAGGCTGTGTTTTTATGTCATTTTCAATTTCCATAGCATAATAAACATAACCTACAATTAAAATTCAGTCATAGTATTGTGTATCAACTATTAGAGACTAGAGAGTGAATAATTAATTGAAAATAGCGAACAAAGTACAGTAATTTATACTTGTATAATCCAAAATGCCTAAAGTCGTTTCACGCAGTATAGTTTGTTCGGATACTAAAGACCAGGAAGAATACAGTGAAGAAAAACCACTTCACATTTATTATTGCTTGTGTGGTCAGATGACTCTAATTTTAGGTTTGTATGTTTATGTATATAAATGGATTCCTCTATATTAAATCAAAATAATACATTCTTAATTTATAAGTTCAAAACCTAGGGTTTACCAGAGGTTTGTGTTAAGTAGGAATATTTGATACCCTATATTCTTTCAAATACAATAGCCGAGGCCTATTTCTCGACAACAATGCTATAGAACAATTTTATTTTATAGTATGAATTTCTTTCTCAATGTTGAAAGAAATGTTCTGTGACATAAGACTGTAAATTAGAATTTCAGGCTATTTTTAAATGCTTTCACTTTCAAATTCTTAAGTTAGCAACCTAACCTTCAAATCAGCTGGAGTGTTATCGTATACTTTCGCCAAAACTTATAAAGTTGAACGATAAATTAGTTTACAGAGTCCTTTTTGTAATAATTGTTTACTATTACTTTGTCAGAAGCAAATCTTCCCATTATGAGATATGTTTCGTATTTATATACGGTATTCCAACAATGAATTAACATGATTCCAGGCCCGGAAAAAGAAAATCGCCCTAAAAAAAGGGGGAAAAATAGCCTGAAGTTCTAACTTATAGTCTCTAGTCCCAGTAGGCCTATGTTTCAAGCAAACCTTCCCTTATTGAGATAATATGTTATCACTAATGGACTGAACATGTTTGAAGTACCGGAAAGGTAAACAAGTTAAGGTAATTTAACTTGCGTCAACGAGCAGGTTTGTTAAAAATGCAGGTCAGCGGGCGGTTGTAATCAGTTGTTATGGCATCGTGTAATAGTTCAAATCCATTTTCGAGCGATATCTGTAATTTTATGTTAATGCAGTTTATTGTTAACGGAAGTAATATATGCTTTGAGTGATCTACTAAGTTATATAAGTTATAACTTCAGGCTATTTTTTTTACGGTTAGGTTTCTGTTATACATAGACGATAATTAATATTTTTAACTTATATATATGTTTACAATGTTTATTAATTATTTTCCAGTACACCAGAAACACAAGCAGCATAAAAAAAAGCCTCTAGTTCTAACTTATAGTCTCTAGTCACAGTATTTTTCCAACACTAGGCTTAGTACTCTGATGCAGAAACTGATCTAGACAACTTTTAATATAAGTTTTCATCATTATTAATGATTTCCAGGCCGTGAATCATGTTAATTCATTGTTAGTATTCAACGACAAAAATAAATCTCAAGAAGCGTCACTAGTTCTTCATCAGATGATGACTTTAAAGTAAGTTACTCATTCGTATTTCTTTTTCCGGGCCTTGAATTATGTTAATTAATTGTTAGAATATATAAATATATAACATATTTCAATATGGGAAGATTTGAACAAAGTAATAGTGAACAATTACAGTCCTTTTATTACTCATTTCATTTTTATCATGAATGCTTGTTCTTTTAAGTTCTAACGTAGTCGCTATATTAACCCTCCAATGGTTCACTATGTGACCCTTTGTGGTTTAGCCTGTTTGGTGGTTTTCGCAGACTTATTTTCAAAAATCAATAAAAATTTTATTTTTCAATTGATTAAAGCACTATTAACTTATTTCGTTCAGAAAATAATAAAGTATTACAACATATGGTGAAAAATTACTTACCAAATAGGTTCAGATGTTCATTTTAGGAGAGAAGAAAAAGAAATTGTAAATCCTGAATTCTTTTTCAACTTTTTCACTTTTTTCACCAAAATAAATTTTACTTTGCACTAATTCTAAAATTATATATTTTGTTCAAAATTTTATCCTGAATAAGAAAATGTTAACTTTTAAAAATTTATTTACAAAAAAACAAAAAAGTAGACTACCAATGTACAATTGCTTGATTCCCAGGCGAAAAATCAAGCTATTCCACATCTTCAGCCTCTATATCACTCTCATCTGAACCACTTATGTCAACATCTATAAGAGAATTATCTAATTCTCTGTCAATCTCACTTAAATGTAAATTATCCACTTTCAATAGACACTCAATAAACAAAAACTATGTAGGCCTACGAGACAGAAAACACAAGAACTCGATGTAAACAAACGCGATACGTCAGCTGGAAAGTTTTCGATGTAATATTTTCGTCCAGTCGCTGTCTAGAAAGAAAGAACGCTCACTAAAGAATGAGTATAACCTCCTGTTTAGAACGATATAAAATACAACTTGTTTTGTGAAAAATTACTACGCGATAATATATCGATAAGCAATTGACGATGCAGCGGCATCAAACCACTGCAGTTATGTTAATGCTGCCGATGAGTCGTTAATAAACTATCGGAGGGTTAATACAATGTCCTTAGAAGTACAATTAATTGCTCACGTGTAAGTTTACATCATGCCTTCGAGTTGATATCACTGCAGACGACAACCTTTTTTAGGAAAGAGTAGTGCTGCCAACCTAATCACATTGTAACTGATTGAATTGTGATAGTAATAGGTTTTGTTGTTTCTTTTCATAACGTGATTTAATAATTGACTGAGAGTAAGCGAGGTCCTGTTTCTAGACCGTTCGGCATTTCGCCTGTTTGTCGTATGTAACACGATTACAACCAAATGTTGTTAGATTTTCTTCAAATTTGGTATAAATGTTCCTTGAAGTCAGGAGAAAAAAACGTACAGTATGTGTAGAGATTTTTGTAAAATTCAATAAAATAATAATATTATTATACACCCTGTAAATAAGTCACAAAATTAGTTGTTCTTTTTTCAGTGTGTCAACAGTAGATAAAAGATTAGAATCAGCGGCTCTAGTTCCAAGGATCCTTTGTTCAATCCCTTTATAACAATTCAAATTATTCACCTAATTGTAAATAATTCAAAACGAAAATGTAAATATGTATGAGAGCGGGTTAGATGGTAAACATGTCAGGCATGTCATTCATTCAGTCAAAAAACAATACGCCCGCCACCTAGCAGCAATTATTCGCAACGCTTAGCAAAACAATGCCAAATCACGACTTTCGGCCCTATTGCATTTAATTCAAAATACTTCCCGACCTCTTCGACCTATAGTTCCTACATCAAACCGTTTCAAAATTAATATATCCATCCACGGAAATTAAAATATCAACCCAATATGAAATCATTTGACAAAGATTAACATTTGAAATCAAGAATCCAGTAGGCCGATCCAATTAAAAATCAAGCGGAAGACTGCATAAGAAATTCAAATACGAGAAAACTACATTCTAAATAGAAAATTAAATACGGCCTATAGAAGGAACCAACCTTTTTACAAGGTTAAAGTCTCTCGCAATCGCAATGGGACAACTTAATAGCACTAGACACCCTTTTTTTCCAGCCTCACGGCACGCATTTGATGTTCGGCGAGCGCTGTGAACGACTACAAATAAGAGGCCGATGATTCAGAATCGAGGCGGCCAACAAGTTTAAAAATCAGCGATACTTAAACTTTTATTTTATTACCTTTTTCGGACTGAAAAAGTTTATAAATGAGATTATTGTAATCAAAATAAGGCCAAAAATTACATAAAAACAATGGCTGGATCTCACTCGCAAAACTTATCATTGAGCAAAGCATTGAGTGGTAGAGATAAGACATCCTTATTTATTAATATCATTTTTTCAAGTATGGCCTTAATAATAAAAATAAATTTTTTTTTAAAATTCAAGTTTGGACCTCATTTTATTTTAAGCGTTGCATAAACCTTCTATTTACATGAATAATAATAATTCAAATGTAACTTTCTTAGTTTCTTATTTACATAATTAAAATGTGTTTATGTTTACCGTCTTCTTCCGCAGATTTAAATTTCTGATAAAGAATACTGACTAAATAAGAGACTTTTTGCTTAAAATAGTATATGTCTCTAAAATTTGCTATGTGCTATACATATACAAGTACAAAAATAGTAGGGTAATATAATTAATAACACATGTTTACATCTATATAATACAAATGAATTGCTGTTCCTTTGTAAGCGCATCACTTGAGAACAGCTGGACCAATTTGGCAATTTTTTGTTTTAAAATGTTCGTAATAGTCCGAACTAGGTTTTTATACAGAGAAAAATTTGAAAAGTTTCCCTAAAAAGTTTCAAATTTGGAAAAAACTAAATGGCTTCTTTGTATGGACACAAGACCATAGTGCACAAAAACAGCTGTTCGAATAAAAAGCTTAGCAACACGTCATGTTTGTTTACATTCATTACCATAGCAACTTTACTCAGCATTTATAATCAGTTTATTATTCTTCAAAACCAACAGCTTTTTTAGGTTAGATTGACCAACTTTTAAAAAGCAAACAAAAACCAAAATCAACTAAAAATGCTTACTGTATTTTAATTCAATTCAAACATTGGTTGTTACATAATACATATAAAACAGCTGTGTTGGACCAAAAACTGAACATGATTTTAGGTAAGGCCTACAATGAACAAAAACACGTTTATTTAAAACCAATTTAGAATCAGGTTTTTTACAATTTTTCACAACTATCAGTTTTTTTAGATTAGGTAAAAGCAAACAAAAGATTTACTGTGTCTATAAAGGTTTACAAACTATAAATCTAAATTTGTGTAGTATATTATTCTTAAATGGCATAAAACCATTTTGCAATTCGATTACTTAAGTCAATGAAATGAAATGAAATAACTACCGGTACCCTTTAAATTAATCAAGCAATAGCGTTCGAAGCATTGTTGGGTCCACTAGTTTCTTATAAAAGGAAGCATATAATCTGCACCCTTAAACTCACCAAAGATACGTAAAGTAGGGGTTTTAGAAGTGAAAATTTCAAATTTTTTCCTGGGTAGTACCCCCAGATCCCCTTTCCTCACTTCCAGTTAGTTCCGGCAGCGTTCCGGTACTGGAAAAATTACGAGTAAACCCCTGGATATAATAGGTATTTTACACACCTTCATAGAAATTAGTTACAGGCCTATGCTAATGTAGAAAAGTTTTAAATAAGCACTTGAACACTTTTATAATTTCTAAACTTAGGGCCTTTAATTTGTTACACATTCTTTTTATGTTTCACTGTACTTTAACACTTAGTTAATGCATTAGGCTATAATTAAAATATTTAGAATTTTATTAAAATAAGGATCTTTTGTTTTATAATTTCTTGTACTTTCAAGTACATTTTTGATTTGACAACCTTGATTATGCCTTCTTAGGTAACCCTGAACTACAAATATTGCTAACTCTGCCCTGTAAAAATCAAAAATAACTTAGAATGATTTTTACAGCAACTATTCTGCATTACAATGCTTTCAATCCGTTGTAATTTCTTTAGTAAACAAATATTTTTTTAAGAGAGCTTTGTTCCATTTTGTTTACATTGTTTTAACTTTTTGTTAAGAGATATTTTTTACCTATGTGAAAAAGTTTTAGATAAAGAACTAAATTAAAGCTTTTTACGCAATACTTCTTTCTGTCCGCTATAAAATCCCTCAATAATAATACAAATTCTATGTTTTTACAACATTTTTATTTTATTTTAACCTGAACAATTTTTAACTTCTTTTAAATCTACCTTAAGCTATATACATATTTATCACACATGTTAATATAACATAATAATCAGGTAATGTCCTTCCTTTGATTTCATCCTTACTCCCTTTCCATCTCTTAACTCTGAAATTTTTTCATTTATTCCGAAATATCACATTTTGCCAGTGGCGGCTCCAGAGCAGATTTTCAGGGGGGGGGGGGGGGCATCACCTACCCGGGTGTTCTGAAATACCAACCAGGAAAAAAGTGGAATCCCGGAAATTTTTTTAGAATTACACGTTCAAAATATGCGTTTTAAAGCCAAATCACACCTGAAGTTTGTAATTGTAATATGACATCACAATTATAAGTTTTCTAAGGCATAGGGCCTAAACCAGTTTTTTCATTGTTGTTTAACATGGAAATTAGTCAAAGTTAACAGCTAACAAGAAGCAGCAATCAAAAATATGAAAAGGAACAAGGAACCAAAAATAGGCAAAAAGTCAAAAAAACTTAATAATCAGTTTAGAAAATGACAATGTTTGGACAGCAATAAGCATACAATAAATACAGTATTAAATTAATTTTATAATATATTGTCAAAATTTTGCTTATTACTGGTTGAGTAACGAAAAAATGAATTTGTACGTTAAAGTTAAATGTATTTTACTAAAACGTAGTAGAATTTGATGTTAAATTTTAGAGACAAGTTTTCTGGAAAAAATCACAAGTTAGTTTCTTAAACGTATTTTATCATTGCTCATAAACTTCTACAAACAAATTTAATTAATACCTATTTTAAAATCATTAAAACAATGTCTTCTCAACCTTAAATTAACATGTTATATAGAAGAGAACGGAAAACAAAATCCATGAAAAAAATTAGTTGCCTTTGTGAAGTCGTTGGGTCGACGCGTTGCAATTATAGGCCTTATCTATTTCTTGACTCCCGTAAAGATAAAATAGCAACCTTAATAGTTGTTCGAGCTCAAGCTCTTGCTCTACGCTACCTCAAGGTAGAGCAACTGTTGATGTTAATTTTTTGTGATGCCAAGCCATTTCGGTGTGTGTTGTAAGTATAATTTCAAAAATTCGCCAAATATAGTAATTATAAACCAATCCAGAAAAGTTCCATAGCTTTTTTGTAGAGAAAGATTCAAAGAATTCATAAATGTCAGTAAAAATTGATTGATGTAAAATTTACAAATTTAGTAGTTCAAGAAACAAAAAATGTTCAGTAATGAAAGGAAAACGTTCAACTTTAGGCCTAGCCTTACATAAGTAGCCTAATACCGTAGTAAACATTTATTGTAATTTTTTTTAAATGTAGAAAAGTTTTGTAGTAATAAAGAGAACTGTATAAAAATATTTATCAATTTCAAATTTCTTATTTTGAAAACACCAGTTTTTATGTTCCTACTACAAGACTGTTAACAAAACTAGGCCTAGTTTGAATAGTAATTTAATACTGTAATATAATATGCTTTGACCAAACATGAAATATTATTATAACAAAGTGTAGAGAATAAATCAAAGAATTGGACTGTATAATTGAAATTATTGTTTCATAAAAGTATTAAATATAAATAAATTTATAAATATAAATAAAATAATATATTTAAATATAAATAAATATATATAAATTTTGAATTAGCTTGACTTGAATCACTAAATGAGATCAAATAAATAAACCTCTGCACACGAACCTATACGACAATCAGTGTGAAAAACTGTGAAAGTGCCACTTCGGGAAAGTCGAGTTTTTAATTTCCCATTTGTCAGTATTTCTCAGCACCGTACGAACAAAACCATTAGAGTAAATATGGTTTGCTTTACACCAAACGAAAGATTGAACTTTGGTCTATAAACAAGTCTATTTAAATAATTCAAATTGTAAGAGATATCTCGAATGCAAAATGTGCTGTTTTATTGGTTGAAATCTGTCCAATTGCAAGGGTTTACAGAAACCTTTATATTTTCGAAACTATAAGAGTGACGTCTGATTGGAAGGCAGTTTTAAGAAATTAAAACCTTGACGAATCGAAAGATACCTTTATATTATTGTCAAAATATATCTGTCGAGCTATATTGAGCTTTAGAGAAGTGACAAAGTTGAGTAATTTCTTTGTGTTTTATTCGCGCGCTATTAGCTTTTCAGACAACTACAATGTTAAAACGATAATTACATATGTAAATATACGTTTTAGAATAAATTTGTAAATACAAAAATTAAAGTTTAAATCATTTACTTTCCAACGGTTTGTAACAATTCAAAATATATCCCTATATAAAAATCATTTAAAATATCAAAAGAAACCATTCATAATTGCTGAACTAAACACGCATGAGTGCGAGAGAGAGGAACAGACTACTATAAAGGCAATTCATTCACAAGTTGAAGCAGCGACACCTAGCGGCAAAAAAAATCGTAAATGATTCATTAATAATATTATAACATCTGACTTCCAACAACATTTTAAATAATTACCAGTACTTCTCGATCTCAAATTAATATCATTCCCACATCAAAATTAATCTAAATTAAACGACCAATCCATATAATATATAATAATAACTCAAGAGTAAACCAATCGACCGAAATCCACCTTTTAAAATACACTCGAAGCTAGGCCGATGTACGAAATTGTAGGCCTATTCCAAATTAAAACCACCGATCCCAAGGAAACTAAATTCTAAATCAAAAAAGGAACAGAACCAACGAGTAGAACAGAAGATTTTACATAAAAAATGTCTTTGGAAAAATATGAAAAGAAACACCGTTAAGCTAGTAAAGTTCTTCAAAGTATATGAATATTCGATTAAAACCTGGAGAACGAGAGGCCATGTTTGTTTAAGCCCAGCCCACAATCACGTGACCGCTTATGCCGCGGAAACAAGGCTTTTAAACGACCCGATAAATAATTATATTTGTAGACCTTAGATATTAGATATTAAGTTGTACAAGGAGCTATTTTAGATATTTTCATTTAAAGTTTTATTTAATCAAATTCTATTTACTTTTACCATTCTATGTTCTTTAAAAAACCAAAATACATCAAAATTTCATTAAAATCATACAAAACAAATACACTACATTTCAAAATACACATTTTCACATAACAATCAAAATCCCACAAGAAATGAAATTAACCAGGCCTTAATGTACCATTTCCTGAGGGCCTAAGGAAGCCAAATTGGGATCAAATCCAATTAATTGTTGCTGAGACATCAAAGGGAGCAGACGCTGTGTTAGAGCCCACCAAACCACAAGTTTCAAGACCATTTTGAAGTGTATAACAACTGCCAACGTTAAAATAACCTTTTATAAGTGAAGTGACTGAACAGTATCAAATTTTAATAAACCATTCTTTTTCAAGAAGAAGGCTATATATAAAAATTGGGTGAGATCAATCCACATAACTATTCATCAAATTGGATATACTCCAACCTTTCCTTTGCATATTTAAATTCAAAGAACTATACCAGTAAAGCTGATAAACTTTTATAAATATATATATACCATCAAGATTTCAACTTTTATCAGAACTTTATCCTTTTATATTAACACTAAATTCATACATCTACTTACCCATACACTTTCCACCTTGTACTAAGTTATTTTCTCCTTTGTTTTAATTATCCTAATTCTTAATTTAAATAATTTGTATAATATTTGTTTCAATTTAATATTGGTAAGAGCCGGCACCAACCTACCCGAGATTAAGAGTGCTCATTGGGAAATAATTCCCTAAAATAATTTTGTATATATTTGATTTTGAGCTAAATAACTATTAAACTGTAGATATTTTTCTGATTTTTTTATTGATAAATAAAAGAAGATTTTATTGTAATTATAAACCTGTGTCCTGAGTCAAATCATTTATCAAATTGATTAAGCTAGTAAGCAGTGTTACAGTTCATTATATTGAGAATAATATAAAAGTAAAGTTTTATAAATTAGTATATATCTTGTTATATCATAAATTGACGCCTACAACATTAGGCCTATTGAATTAAAGTAAAAGAGAAAAGTGTAAATTTATAAATTGACGCCGCAACGTGTGGCATTTCTAATAAGAGAAAATTTGTAATATAATAGGTTTTTGTTTTATTGCAATTGGATGATTTTTATAGGGTGAAATATTGAATACAAAGTAGAGTTGTCTATTGAGTAGTGTGAGACCTAGGTCAAGCACTGAGACTACTCAATTGAGCAGTCTGCAGTACGAGGGTTTAAAGTATTCTGATTAAACAATGCCATTTACTCAGTTTAAGTTTTCATTACGATCCATTAAGAAGGATGTCAATATAAACGTAATATTGTAAAACGTAATTTTCTTTTCCGTAAAAAAACCTCGGGGTTCTCGGAGGGGGGGGCATGGCCCCCTGAAGCCGCCAGTGCATTTTGCATACATTTATAACATTGAGGACCACACCAAGTAGTGTCCAAGCAGTTCATGCTTGATCGCTTGTAAAAAATAAAACAAGTATAGCCTATGTAAAATGAAACGGTACATAACATTTACAAAATATTCTTGTGCTAAACCACTTCTTTATAATACTGACTTTTTACATAATTCTCTTAAAAGAAAAATACCTGACTATAATTATTAATATAGATATTTTCCTTCCCTGGAAGCTAGGGAGAGGCACGCCCCCCCCCCTTTGCCCCCAAGTATGGGCACTCATGTTCATTGTAGGTTTACGACCTTCCTTCATATTCTTGGTTACAGCTGTTCCATTGACTTGGCTTGGGAAAACTGTTTTTCTCCATAGCAACCCTTTTACTTCAAGAATTCTTCCTTAAAATATAACTTGATTTGTTACCATTATGAACAGTTGGAAAATGTATTTAAATCTATGTATTATCTTTTACTGGGGATAAATTCTATGTATTCATTACATAGTAATAGATCCATATTTATGGTTTATTTGTTGCAGTTATTCATGAGCTGTTTTGAAAATATTTCTAAAACAGGTATATCCAACTTTGTAGTTATGATTTTCTTTAAGCGATTGGCGTAAATGTTTTGACATCTATTTTCAACTGGTTTGTTTTGTAAATTTATTGTGTTGTATAGAAGAGTAACAATTGATATTGCTGATAACACTGGTTTTTTTTTCTTCTGTAGATTGTGCTATTGAAAAACTACCCCTGAGGAAACGAGATGGTGCACGAGTAATAGATGGAAGCAAACACGCACATAAAATGACATATGATAATGATGAAACTGTGTATATCAAAAGGCAGGATGGCATTGAACGGCAGTATAGAATGAAATGTAAAAAGTAAGTACATCATAAGTATTTAAAGTGCTTAGTAGTTGTACATATCAAATAATTAATAATTAGTGTTTTTACAACATTACATATAAAATAAACTAATAAATATTATAACTACGCAGCAATCAGAACTATGCGGCAATCTCTCGGAAGCTCGTTCTATAGCTAAAAGTAAGAAAAAAGTTCATAAACATAGGTCCGAAAACGCTTTGTTTTCCAGTATCCGCCATTTTGTTTTTTGTACAAAATAATTCATATCTGGAGAAATGTTTGACTGATTTTGTTCAAATTTGGCACGAAGTTTAACCTAACAATGATATATCTCAAGAAAATTAAGCGATTAAATCCAATCATCCGTTTCAAAATGGCGGCTGTTTGAAAATTTCAAACCTAAATTACTCAAAAACCATACATTTGAACAAAAAAAAAAAAAAATGTTAAGACAACTTTTTTGTAGCCCTTTTAATTCCCTATCAGATGGTTTAGATGTCAAAACAATCGGATGAAGGATAATAGTTAAATTATATGTAATAATTGGTTTGTTCAAGCTGGCATCGTATACCAACACAGTAAACACAACAATATTTTGTATGTGCATATGCTGTTATTATCTTCCGAGAGATCGCCGCATAGTTCTGAATCACCCTGTATATGTAACAAAGAACAATACCTTTTATTTATCTGTCAAGTGACCTCTTTTGTTAACATGTACTTTACTTTTCAATAAATACGAGACAATAATTAATTTAATGTTCATTGTTGGTGTCCAAGTCACAATTATATAATATATTGAGTAATAAATTTTATTACCTTTATGGTTCCGTCATGTGACTATGCGTTGTCTTGTTACAAAGACTCGTTTCGGAGCCGAAGCTCCATCATCAGTATATCACTCCGTAGAGGTTGTCAAAACATTAAACTTTAACAAAAAACATAAAACTACACACAAAAAATAAATATATACACATTAACTTTGATTTAACCAACTTTCATACATGCACGCAGTTTCATGGTCCGCGAACTACCATCGGAGTGATATACTGATGATGGAGCTTTGACTCCGAAACGCGTCTTTGTAACAAGACAACGCATAGTCACATGACGGAACCATAAAGGTAATAAAATTTATTACTCAATATATTAAATAATTAATTACTACATTTTTTCATTCACGTCACTCGCTGTCTTTATGTAAGAATTTTTCCATTAAATCTTAAGGTTAAGACATAATGTTAGCGTTTTTACATACTTAGCCTACACAAATAAACTAAAATAATAAATTAGCCTAGTTGTAATTATATTATATTAGTTTGCTTCATTAATTGTTGATTTATTTCAGATGCAGGCTGCCATTGTATTATAAAAGTGACCAGAAAGGCAATGTAAACTTCATAATAAAAGGAGCTGTAGTTAAAAGTTCAGGAGAAGGTCCAAAAATGGATATTTACAATCAAGTGGCAGTAGAGAAACCAAAGAAAATCATGGTTACAAAACATACAAAGAATATGGGCAAATTTAGCTCTGTTACCGTGTCCACAATAGACGAAGAAGAAGATGAAATTGAAGCTGTAAGTATATTTTTTATTTTCTACAGTTCATAATATTATATAATTTTAATATACTTTTGGTGTATTAGAACATATTTTTGTTATCGTTTTCTGAAATTCTTTTTGCATTGACTGTATAAATCGAACTTGGAATCTCTAATGATTTCCATCAACAAAACTTTAACAGTTATAAATTATGTACATAAGATGATTTTGTAAGCCATCAACAACAACAATTTGTGAATTCGCGTATTAACAATTAGTATTACTTTAACTGTCTGGTTATAGCATGTACAAATTTTATAATTTTGAATATTTAAGCTAGGTTTTTTAGAAACCTCATTTAAGTAATTCAGAAGTACTTATATCTTCTGCTAGATTAGGCAGCAAGAAGAAATAATGTGTTACACCAATAAAGTTAATAAATAATAGCAAGTACAGTATTACAAAAATAAAAATATCAAATTATAATATCCACCTTAATCCATTTGGGTGAGTCAACTACAGTTATTCATTACAACACATCAGATCTGCAGGCTCCCTATTATAAACTTCATACCTCTTTAAAATTACCCACCAAATAACATCATTAATTTCCTCAATCTCCAAAATTGATTAAAGGACTATCTTATTTTAAGTAGAACATTTTAGCGTAAGTTCAAAATTGTAATCATCCATCAATCATTCCATACAAATCAATCACCATTCATTAGGCCTAAGTAAAGAAATAATTGTTTTAGTAATTAAGAATTTTGTTAATTTGTTAGGTATTGACTTTACAAAGAATTGTGTTACAACTATAACCGTTAGCAAGCCGGCAAAATTTATAAACATTGAACCCCGAGATAATTAAATACTCATATGTACTCAATTTGTATTATAAAGTGATTGAACCATTTCATTGTACCTCTGTTTATTTATAAATCGAAGTTACAAACCGGGAAATTCATATAATATTGTATATTGAAAGAATATATTATATTTTATTATCATAAAACCTGCCTTGATGTATTTCTTAAACATTCTTGTGAATCAAGTTTATTATTAGTTAAACATAGTTTAGGCCAAACTAGGGTGGCCAAATCCGTGACACAACCAGCTGAGCAACAAAGGACCCTGAGTTTTATAGAAATTTATGTTTGTTAATACATTTTGTTAGCCTGAGTCTATTATTAAAAAGGAGAAACACAAATTTTACTGCAGCTGCACTATATCTGTTTAATTAATGATATTTTATAGTTATATTATTTAAAAAAATGTATTATAGTTTTTAAAATAATATAACCATGGAATTTTAAATAAAATATAATCTACATATTATATATGCTTCAAATATTATTGAATGTTTGAAGATGGGGTTGATTTTTCTTGAAGAAAGTGATGTTTTTCACTACTTTTAGCCTTCTTGATCATGTTTCTGTTTTTTGAGAAGTTGTTATAAAATTCCACACAGTCGATTTTGTCAATGTTTTCTTTGACTTGATGTGATCAACTGTGTCAGAACGCCCATCATGGCTGATACTAATAAAAAAGTTTTAAAACTATTTTCATAACTCTTCTTAGGCCTTCGGCTAGTTAGTTGGTAGTTCACATAATTGGCGACAGACAGAGCCCAACTCAATTGCAAATCCCAAAACCACTTTTCCCACAATCCTAGTTTTCACCCTAGGCGAAACCGAAGTTTAACATAAGTTTTTAAGGTAATAATTAATTCATATTGGTCCCAGGGTAGGTCTAAAATAAATTTGTTGAGTTATGTTGGTGACCTTAATCAGGATTTTATCTGTTATTTCTGAGATCAACTGCTTTAAATATCTTAAATGGTTAATTAATTGCTACAGAGAAGGGAAAGCAGAGTGGGCGAGAATCTAAAGGCCTGATACAGTTGGAACACACAGGTTGCGTAGGTTTGAACCTGGTTACTGGATTTATTTATGGTATACGCTGCTCCTCCCAGTCTTAATATCAATCTGACATTAACTCAACACAAATGTTCAATTTTGTTATTAGTGATTATTCTGACTATTACCATCATTTATGTGTTAAAATCAGTACACTATTTTTGGAGTGATTAACAAGTGGTTAAAACTACTGGATCATAAGCCTAGACAGTGTTCTAAGCCTAAGTAAAAGAAAACTATAAAATTAAACTAAAACTATACCAATAACCTTAAACAAGAACCGAGACTGTAAAATCAAAACATTGATAAAAAAACACACACTAAAAATACAGAAGGTATTTTTGAAAGGCCTATTGATGATACCAACTTGATGGAATAGAAGTTTTGTTTTATTTTCACTTTTGATGTACGGGAAGGTAGACTACTCTTAAATAAAAGAGATATTTTTAATCTCTCTTCAGTTTTGTATTTGATATTATTAAAAGCACCCCATTCAGTATATAAAAATGTACTTAGTAATAGTGTGTGACAAAACTATGACAGGCCGTTACCATGACAGAACTATAAACCTCTGAAAAGATTTTTGTAGAAGTATGCAATAATTTTAATATGTTTTACTTTATGTTTAGACTATTGTAATTATTTATGTTAAATTTATTAAATAGTCATTGATTTTTAAATATTGATTAGTGAATTGTAGTTTGATTTAATTTTATCACAATTATTATTTTTATAGAGAGAGGTTGCTGATTCTTATGCAAACAATGCTCGTATTATTGAAAAGCAGTTAGAAAGGAAAGGCATGAACAGGCGCAAGATGGTTGTCCAACAAACTCAAGCCGAGTTAGAAGCCAAGAGGAGTCGAGTGCGAGGAACATTAATTGACAAATAGACGAAACAGTACAAATATTTATGAAAATTATATATTGTATTAAGTTATTATTATTTTAGTATAATGTAAATAAAGTCACTGTTTTTTAATATTGGATATTTAATATTTATCAATTTTACAGGCCTTGAGGTGAGCGATGCAACTCTTGATGTGCGTATAAGGGGAAGTAGAATAGGGGAGACATAAACCAACTAAGGTGATTGTTCCCCTAGCAGCTATGCACAAACTTTATCTGAGCCACTGCGCAACCCAAGACAATTTCATCTCTTGCCTCACGGCCTGTACATGTAGAAAAAACCCTCTTTTCCAAATACTTTCATCCAAATTTAAAAAATATTGTATATAGTCGAAACCGATTAAAACTGAAGAAATTGTAATTTATAATATAGTAATAATGGCTTGTAGTAATGAAACCATAATTGTAAAGGATTAAACAAGTGTAATATCACCATTAGAAAAATATTAAATATTAGGTTGCAAAAGAATTTTTATTAGGAATGGTATAATAAACAAAAAGTACATTAGTACAGTTTGTCCAAATGAAATAGCGTGTATTCATACAGTTAACCTCAGATACTTCTTCCTGCCGGTCTCCAGCACTAAGTAACGCCAATAACTCAATGTCCATTAAAAACCATCATTGCATGTGGTCATAGGTACATTAGAGAGATTCCTCTCATAACATCCCTTTTTGCTGGGTTTGATGTGTCCACTGACAAAGTTTTCATATGCTCCAACGTCTCCCCTCAAGCAGTGCACAGTGGTGAGCACGGAAAATCCCTATTTACCAGGCTTGTAACGTAATTATATTAGTAATACATTTTATTACATTTTTCCACTTAATATTTTACGTTTCTTAAAAGCATCTGCACTGGAGTGACTGCTACACACGCTCCATTATTACTGTTTTGCATTAATACATTTTTTCATTAAAGGTTTAATCTTTGTTCACACTTTTGAAGTTAGTTATCCCCAATAACTCTAAAACATTTTTAGAATGCTCAGAAACCAAGAAAGTTGTGCTTTACCTCAGTATTTTGGCTTGTTAATTCTTTACAATTCATAATAAAAATCACTATGATCAGACAGTAAACACAAAAACAGGTAAAAAAACATATTAAAGATTTTTAAATTCTCAACTAAGAAGTAGACATGGCCTACAGTTGAAATTGATAAAAAGCTAGATATAAATGATTTTTTAATATTTTTGGCAAAACGATTTTGAAACTTAATGAAATAGTACTTATAAAAGTAGCTCTTACTCTGTTTGGACAAAGGGAGTTTTGGAACTAAACAAATAAACATGAAAATATTTAGAAAATTGAGTATTACGTTTTATAGCAACATAAATGAAGTATTATTTGGCTCCAGTTTAGTTCAATACCCATAAGTAAGGATATCAGCAAACTCTTTCCACTATTCATTTATTTATAGTGGAAATCGACGCAGGGGCAGATTCATGGGGGGACGGGGAATGGGAACATCCCCCAAAAGCAATGCATGTACGGACAGGTCATTTATTCCTTAGGCACTTGAAGTCGTGGACAAGAACTGCCATGGTTCAGAAAATGTTGGTTGGCTTGGCTGTCTTAAAAATACACCACGATATATCCATTTACATTGAACCCATCCAAGTGATTGAGAGATTCGAAAAATCAGGAGGAAACCATAGACTTTCTCCATAGCGTTAGGCCTAAGTATACACAATATAGATTTAACTTGAAATTTTCTTATTTTAAGCTAAAAAATTACCTGTTTATTTATAATTAGTATCAATCTTGTTTCTTTGAAATCAAAATTGTAAAATTGTTCTATTAATACTCATTAAACATCTGCAGTCCTATTAAAATAATTAAAAAGTTGACTAGTTATCAATAATTACTATACAAAATCTGAATAGTAAGATTTAACATGATTCTTCTTAAGACTATTGGCCTCTGTGGAGTTTTAAATAATCCTATCATAAAAATCTTGTAAAAAAAACACAAAATACTGAAGGAAAATTTTAACCTGAAAATACTCACAAATTAGTTATTTTTAGTTTGATAATTTCAAAATACAGTTTCCTTGAATATTATAGTTTAACAAGTACAGATTATTATTTTTTTATTGTGTTTTAGAGGACTGTGACATCTTTATTGTTGAGGCTTTTTTATTAAAAATATAACTTATAAAATTTGTGTAAGCTATTTCAAAATTTGATTTATTATATATACTACAGTCAGGAGCAGCAATTGCACAGTTGGCAAAGCTTGAGTAATACACAATCCAAGGTTTAAATTCAGCTTTTCAAGTGGTTTATTTCTGTGTAATATTCCCTATCTTTAGTTTAACTTGTATAACAATAAATAAAAGTAAGGTCTGTAACAAATTTTAAATAATAAATTCTAAAAACACTGTAAACTTTTTTCAGTTTAGGTCTAACTATGATAAATGCCTAAGTATTAGTACCGAAACATAGTTTGAGATGTCTGAAAAATGTTATATTGTCATAAAAATCAAGCAAAGGTTAAATTAAAAAAGTTTTAACATTTACAACATTCCTGAAATGTAATAACAAACAGTATTAATTAAAAACTTTGTTCAAATACATCAAGCTTAGTCATGGTAAAGCTTGTACAAATAATTGTAAAGTAATTTTCAGGAAGCTATTAAGTAACATTTCGTCATTACATTCTTAATTAAATCTTCATACAATTAATTTGAAATTTCTTATATAAAACTCTTTTTTACGATAATCTTATTTTCTTATAATTGTATTTAACACATAACCTAAAAAAAAGGAAAAAATAAGGAAATATTAAATTTATTTCTTGGAATTGATTTATATCTTTACAGCAAGAACATAACATCTTTTTTTTAAATTAAAAGTTCTTGGATTTAATCCAAAAAGTTAGATTTTTTTAAATTAACTCAATTATTATGTTTTATAATTTGATAATCTTCTAAGTTATGCACTAATAACAAATTCCAGTTCATTAATGAATATGTTGCTATTACTGTTGAGTTCACATAAGGAAGTATCTTACAAACATATTAGTTTCACAAAATTAGTCTTTGCCTACACTAAATTCTCATTCAATCGTTCTACTCAGTCTATTTAAATTATTAACAAGGACATATTTAATTATTAAACTATGTACTTATTTTATATATATACTAGCGGAATACCCGTGCTCCGCTACAGGGAATTTGTTGTTTCCATCACTATGTTACATAATTATTGTAATATTTTTCTCTCATTTTCTTTCATCTATTATTTCATGAAGTGAATTATTACATGTATTTTCAATTAGTTTGGTATTTATTGTACAGTGACGTCAATCGTCTTCGTCACTGTACGTGGGCTAAATAAATTTAATAAATAAAAAAATAAAATTCAGAGTAAAGGGCGTCTATTTTTTCAACCGCTAAATTTACAGACGGATAAATCACAGTCTTAGCTGGATGTAGCAGATCACCCAGATACGTCCATCTGCAACATCCAGATGCATAGATCGGGATAGTTTTGACCAGCTTACGTCTAAAATATTTTCTTAAAATTGAGAAGAGCCAAATTTAAGCAATTTAGCTTTAAAGAAAGAATACCAATTAATATTTATTGTTTTTAGGTTGTACTGTAATCACATTTTCACCCCTTAGAAACAAGTAACAAAATGTAAAACTGAATTTTGTTTATAGGTACCGTTATCTTGTGAAAAATAAATGTACAAAATTTCAGCTCTGTAGCTTTAAGGAAAGTATAAAAATGTATATTTATTCTTTTTAAGGGTTGTTATCATATTTTCACCCCTGGCAGCACAAACAAATGTTAAACTGGTTTACTTTTTATATATTTCTTGTAAGAAATAAATGTACAAAATTTCAGCTATCTAGCTTTAAGGAAAGTATAAGAAACAATATTTATAATTTTAGGGGTTGGTATATTTATTGGTTGTTATCACATTTTCACCCCCTTTCAGTAAGTAACAACATGTAAAACTGGTTTACTTTTTATAATAGTTTTTCAAGAAATAAATGTAAAAAGTTTCAGCTTTATAGCTTTAAGGAACTTATAACAAACAATATTTATTGTTTTTTCAACCCTTAAAAAGGCAAGTATTAAAATAATTCTTTCTCAGTGCACTTCTAGCGCCTGTGAGAAATATGTGCACCGAATTTCACGGTATTCAATTAATATTAATAGTTATATGGGGTTGCTATTAAATTTTCACCCCTTAGCAGAACGTGACGAAATGTTAAAATGGTTTATTTTTCATATGTATCTTGTAAGAAATAAATGTAAAAAATTTCAGCTTTCTAGCTTTAAGGAAAGTATAAAAATTAATATTTATTGTTTTAAGGGTTGCCCCTAGCAGAACGTGACAAAATGTAAAACTGGTTTATTTTTATATGTGTAAGAAATAAATGTACAAAATATAAGCGCTATAGCTTTAAGGAAAGTATACAATGTATATTTTTTATTTTAGGGGTTGTTTCAACCCTTAAAGGCCAATATTTTAAAATCCTTTGTGTACCTATAGCGCATATGAGCAATATGTGTAGCAAATTTCACGTTCGTAGGCAGTATTCAATTAATATTGATTGTTTTAGGGGTTGTTACATTTCCACCCCTTAACAGATCGTGACAAAATATAAAACTGGTATATTTTTTCTATGTATCTTGTAAGAAATACATTTACAAATTATCAGCTTTATAGATATAAGGAAATTATAAAAATTAATATTTATTGTTTTAGGGGTTGTTACTACATTTCCATCCCTTAACAGAACGCGACAAAGTGCAAAATTAGCTTATTTTTCTATGTATTTTGTAAGAAATAAATTTACAAAAGATCAGCTTTCTAGCTTTAAGGAAAGTATAAAAGGGAAATACATCTAGAGCATAAGGGAAACCACTATGTTAAGGCTCGGCTCTCCACATTCAAAACTACGATATTGGGTACCAATTTCAATGTTAAATAACCAAAACATACCTTCACAATTAAGCATATTTTTGTGCTGTTTTTGTTAAAAAACGAAAGCTGTATTTTTTTTCTTAAAGTAAAATAGATTGTGGGTGTTGATTGCTAAGGATTTTTGCAATATCTCTTTTTGCAACTGAGTAAAAAATTTATAAAGTTTACTATTTTTTACTATTTATATCATACGTTTATGAAAACAATAAAACGGTTTCTGAAAATTTATTCGGCAATCAACATCCGCATATGACAGTACTTCAAAATGAAACCAAATTTTTAAATTTTTTCCACGAATTAACGGAAAAAAATGACTTATTCTGTAGCATTGCTCTTATGGGAATAAGATTCAATATGGCGGGCAGGGAAGCGCCCCCTTAAGTCTCAAGTTAAGGCTCGGCTCTCTACATTCAAAACGGTGAAGTTGGGTACCAATTTCAATGTTAAATAACCAAAACATACCTTCACTATTAACATTGAAGCTATTGAGCATATTTTTTAGTCGATTTTGTAAAAAAACAAAAGCTGTATTTTTTTTCTTACAGTTGCAAAACGAGATAATGCAAAAAATCTTAGCAATCAACACCCACAATCTATTTTACTTTAAGAAAAAAAAAATACAGCTTTCGGTTTTTGACAAAAACAACACAAAAATATGTTTAATAGTGAAGGTATGTTTTGGTTATTTAACATTGAAAATGGTACCCAACTTCGCCGTTTTGAATGTAGATAGCCGAGCCTTAAGTCTCAAGATAATATGTTTTGTCGTTTTTGAGATATAGTGATGAATAGTGAGTCAGTGGAATTTGACTTTTATCTATATTTCTAACGCTTTTTACGTTTTAATAACCTTAAACGCAAAATATTTTAAAACCCCGTCTTATTGCACATTTAGAGCATAAGGGAAACCATTATGTTAAGTCTCAAGTTAATATGTTTTGTCGTTTTTGAGATATAGTGATCGTCAGTGGTATTTCAATTTTATATATATAATATACTAGCTGACCCGTACGGCGTTGCCCGTGCTGGTTGGTAATTTCAGTCTTTTTAACATAATTGTATTCTTTTTAAGTGTTCAGTCAGTGAGTGGTATTTGGCTTTTATATATATAGATCTTAAATAATAAAAGCACTATTGTCATAATAATAAAAGATCTGAAATTATGATTTTAGTAACTTTGATCCCCCCAAACTCCTCCTAAAATTTCAAAATTTTTCATACCCTTTCTTAGTGAGCTCCTATGGCCCTAGAGGAAGCTACATACCAAATTTCATTCCAATCCGTTCGGTAGTTTTGAAGAAATCGTGATTTAACAACTTTGACCCCCCTCCTAAGATTTCGAATTTTTTAAAACCCTTTCTTAGTGAGCACCTATGGCCCTAGAGGAAGCTACATACCAAATTTCATTCCAATTTGTTCGGTAATTTTGGAGAGATCGTGATTTAGTCATTTTCACCCCCAAACCCCCCTAAAATGTCCAATATTTTGAAACCCTTTCTTAGCCAGCGCCTATGGCCCCAGAGGAAACTACATACCAAATTTCATTTCAATAAGTTCGGTAGTTTTTAAGAAATCGCGATGAGTGAGTGAGTGGTATTTCGCTTTTATATATAGATTTCATTCAAATCCATTCGGTAGTTTTGAAGAAGTCATTTTTTAATAACTTTGATCCCCCCAAACTCCCCCTAAAATTTCGAATTTTTTTAAACCCTTTCTTAGTGAGCACCTATGGCCCTAGAGGAAGCTACATACCAAATTTCATTCCAATCCGTTCGGTAGTTTTTGAGAAATTGTGATGAGTGAGTAAGTGGGTTTTGGCTTTTATATATTTAGACTAGCTGACCCGTACGGCGTTGCCCGTGGTGGTGGGTATTTTCAGTCTTTTTAACGTAATTGTATTCTTTTTAACTGCTCAGTCAGTGAGTGGTATTTGGATTATATATATATAGATCTTAAATAATAAAAGAACTATTGTCATAATAATAAAAGATCTGAAATTATGATTTTAGTAACTTTGATCACCCCAAACCCCTTCTGAAATTTCGAAATTTTTCATACCCTTTCTTAGTGAGCACCTATGCCCCTAGAGGAAGCTACATACCAAATTGCATTCCAATCCGTTTGGTAGTTTTGAAGAAATCGTGATTTAATAACTTTGGTCCCCCCAAACCCCCCCTAAAATTTCGAATTTTTGGAAACCCTTTCTTAGCGCGAGCGCCTATTGCCCTAGAATAAGCTACATAACAAATTTCATTCCAATCTGTTCAGTAATTTTAGAGAAATCGTGATTTAGTAATTTTTACCCCCCAAACCCCCCTAAAATTTCCAAATTTTTAAAACCCTTTTTTAGTGAACACTTATGGCCCTAGAGGAAGCTACTTACCAAATTTCATTTCAATCCGTTCGGTAGTTTTTGAGAAATCGTGATGAGTGAGTCAGTCAGTGAGTGAGTGAGTGGTATTTCGCTTTTATACATATAGATATATATATGTTTTATTCTCGGATTGATAAGTGGTAGTAAATATGCTCCAAATTGCACATTTTTTTGTCAAAGAGTCCTAGTAGGATTATTCAGATACATTTTTTTGTTTTTTAATTCGATTCAAAATGGCGGAGTTATACAGTTTAATCGTTTTTGGGTAGGGATTAGAGGAGTATATAAGTATATGGGGTTTTCCAACCTTGATAAGTGGTAGTAAATATGCGTCAAAATTGCTGAACTTTTAGTGAAAGGGTTCTTGTAGGATTTCCCAGATACTGATTTTTTTTATTTTTCAATTTGACACAAAATAGCAGCCTATTTGATTCAAACCAAAATGGCAAAGTTAGAGTTAGGAAATGTAATTATTTCTCCCACTCATAAGCCCGAGTACAATTTGTGAGCTATATCATTCAAAAGGTAATTAAATTTACTACAATTATGTGCAAAGGTATTTCAGGTACAGTCCCCGGATCAAGGAACAAAATTGGTAGGAAGCTCGCGATAAAAGATGTTTTTACTATCCATGTTAGGATGTTTCGCAATTTCTCCCACTCAAGCCCAAGTACAATTTGTGAGCTATATCATTCGAAAGGCAAATTACATTTAGTACAATCCTGTGCAAAGGTATTTAGGTACAGTTTCCGGAACAATAAACAAAATTCATAGGAATCTCCCGACAAATGATTTTTTCATTATCCATGTAAGGTAAATGCACAATAATTTCTCCCACTCATAAGCCCGAGTACAACTTGTGAGCTATATCATTTGAAAGTCAATTAAATTTACTACAATCCTGTGCAAATGTATATCAGGTACAGTCCCTGGAGAATACTTTATAGGAAACTCCACAGAGAAGGAATATTCTCTGTGGAAACTCCCAGTTTTTAATACTAGTTATTCCCGGATAAGAGAATACGGCTATAGTAATGCAGCATTGCTGGTGCTGCTTACACTTTTTTATTATGTTTTTAAAACGAACAATATATTATGCTGTCATGTAATGAGACATCAAAAATATATTAGGTTTATTTATAAACTTAAAGTAAACAGTTTGTAATTCTGTAGACATTCCGTTATTATCTCTAACTAGGATCCAAAGTCTAATGTTTTTATACTTAGAATTAACAAAAACCAAGTTGATGGTTGGCCTCACTGTCAACATGGACCTATGCCAACTATTTAAAAAGATTTGTTTTGTGTTCTTTTGTAAACTTTTGTAAAACATTTTATCTTGACTATGCAGTGCAATATTTTATGTCGGAAACAGGGCCTTCTTTCACCCGGTGCAAGGATATATTTCGGCACCTCGTTCTCCCGCTCCCCACCAAACGCACTCCATTTAAAACTATTTTAAAATAAAAGCATATTCTTTCCTGTACTTAAGCCAATGCTATTACATCTTCGTATGTTTACTCATTAACACACAACATCCTATAGTGCAAGCAGATAAGTGGAATTCAGTTGTGTGAAATTTCAACACTCCTCTGCTGTATTTTTGCAATCATTTTAATATAAATCTAAAAAGTTAAAAGTTTGTTCTTCATTTGTTAATCTGAAATTACAGAAGTGGGTAAAAATTTAGAAATTAGACATTCAGTTAAACTTCAAATCATTCTTAAGTTTTTGTCTTTTGGTTATAAATTGGTATTCATGAAGTACTTTACTATTTTCTAGTCCAGTCAAATTATGTTTTCATCTTGCATTAAATCATGGGGTTCCAATTTTTTCAGGAATGTGTTGTGGGTGGTCTCCTGATAATGCCTAATAAAGTCCTATCAGTTTCAGGCGCCGCGGAGGGTGTAAGGGGCCCCTGAAGGCCTCCTTTTTTGGTTTTTGGCGTTTATCTCGAAGACGGTGTGTCGCACAGAAAATTTTACACTTTCAAAAATTGAAGATAATAAAATTTCCTTTCAAAAATATCAAATTGTATATCCATATTTATACCTCAGCGTTGCCGTTTTCGAGATATGAGCTGTTAAATATGAAACTTTGTCAAGTCATGCATGCCGCTAACATTTTCGTTTGTTTCAGCGAGTTTTAGTTTGACTCTTGCAGTCATTAGGGACTTTCCCTAGACGCTGCTACGCTCTTCCCAGTGAGCTGTTTGGGGAGAGGGAGGTAGTTTAGTGGGTATGGGTCCTTTCGGACCGAGTTCCAAAGTACTTTCTCTGAGGTCTGCGTAAATGCATTCCACCCCCTACCAAAAGAAAAAAAAAAGCTAGAGATACATACTGCAAGTTTTATTTGAACTACTTTTGTGTATTTTAAATAATTTAAAAAATATAGTTATTAAAGTAAATTTATATGCTTTGAGAAACCATTTATTGATGTTTGTTATTTAATAACTCCCTTAATATTAACTTTAACTAAAAATGTATAGGAATAAAACTCGTTCGATAGGTCTCAAGGAACGAAATTGAAAAAAAAATCGTACTGATGACTATTAAAAAACTTGTAAATAATCTATAGAAACTCTGCATTTGTAAGCTTTAAGGGGGGTGAGAGGGAAGCCCAAGGGGGAGAAGCGGCCACTTTTGAGAAAATGCGTGACTCATAAGGGTCTATCACATATAAAAATTCAGCTTTCCTCTATTAGTTGCAACAAATGGTGATTTTTGGCTTTTATTGATTGGGTTATCTGTAGCATTGCCTGATTTTATCGTGATGCGATTTGCGGCAAGCCCACCCTAGTTATTTGAAGGGGCATTACGACCTCAATATTATTATGAACCACTTTTTTAAATAAAAATATTCAAATTTCCTCATTTCCACAGTACTTCAGTAGGCTACTTGCTTGTCTACTACTGTGCTAGTCAGAAATTTCAAATGTTTACTTTATATACAGTATTTGTTTAAATAAAATATCTTGCAAAGCAAATTGTATTTACTTATAGAAAATGATAACTTTACTTGCATGTTTATTTTTATAGACAATAAATAGTTCTATTTAAAAAATGATTAGAAAAAATAGCGTATCTCACAACTCAAAAAACGAGCATTCATCTGTTATTAACCCGATTACAGACAATGTTATTAACTTTAATACAATTTTTATGAGAAATTTGGCGAATATGACTTAGGTAATTCAGGTTCCTAACTCAGGGAAGGGAACAATTTGTTAATATTAATAAATTTATCAAATAAAAAATATGTTTTAAATCTTAGACATTATGTGTTATAACAGTGTTTAGTTAATTAGGCAAACAATTTAATAATACAATAAATGGTCTAAGAAAGTAAGTACATGAAATCTTCTTTTTTGTCATAAATGTCCAAGAAAGTAGGCCTGTTAACTTCAATTTTCTATTTAATATGATATTAATTAAGTCGCCAAGATTAAAAAAAAAATAGATGTTTTAAGTATACGTTACAAAATATCCTACTATTTCAGTACAATCATTTTATTCGAATAACAATTTGAAAGTAATTGTAAAAAATAATAAAATAATTCGACCACGTAGCTGGACCGCTGACGTGAGTTGAGCAAATGTCAAAAATTAAGTTTATATGCCTATGTTTTAGGGTTTCAACCAACAATTTGGGAAATAGGTCTACTCACGAAGGAGTTGAACTGCTATCTGCGTGTACGCAATATATTAGTAGAATTTGTTTGCGCCTAGTGGCCTCACGAGTTTGCACCACTTGGCTTCGAACCGGGTACTTTTATGGTATTTTACGTTTTGGTTGATTTTTGGAGAACCAAGCGAGCTATAAGGTCGCGTAAAAAAACAAAATGTGCAGAATAACATCCTACATTTGTATTTTTGATCGGAGCGAACGGAGTGAGCGAAGCTCTTATACTACACTCTGGCTTTTTATTTCCACATACTCCTCCTAAACGGCTGAAGTGAGCCGCACGAAATTTGGTACGGTCATAGTAACCAACTGTGGGAAGGTATAAATCTAAAATGGTCCAAATCGGACGTCAGGGTTTTGCCCTAAGGCCCTTTAAAGTTACAATGTTATTTTAATAGAAGAAATATTTTATTTGGTTTATTTACTGTGATGCTGTTAAAAGGATCACATCTAACTTCAGACTGTTACTATCAGCTGTTTGTAAATACAATAGTTTTATGTGCAATTGTTGTTGTGCAGCTGTTTGCAAATTCAGTAGTTTTCTGTGCAATTGTTGTTTTGTTTAAGTCAGTGATTTGTTTAACAAATAACAAACCAAATGAATATCAAATAAATATTATTTAAGGGCAAAATCGATTCGTGGTCATATTTCTCCAAAGTATTGATTAAAAAAATACTTGCTCCGTTCAATATTGCAAGCAGACAACTGCATTGCATACCTAGTTAGAAAAAACTAAAAAAATTCATTCTCGTAGTAAAAATCTCAAAAATAGTTACTTCTGGTCAAAAAACGTACTTCCGGCTGTTGGATTTTTTTGGCTAACGAACTCGTCCGAGCTACATAGACAACCATAACGTGTACCAAATTTGGATCAAATCGGACTTAAAATGCGACCGCTAGAGTGCGAACTAATGTATACAATACATAAGGTCGAACAACACCAACAAAATGATTATGTTTCTTACTTGATTAGTAGGCCTATTTATTATCGTTTGATTAACATGGATAATACATTGACCATACTGCCAACCAAACAATTCGACTAAGCTATGCCCTTTCTATATGATTACAAACTCACTCAAAACAGTTATCACTAACAGCATATTATGCCCTGGCTCCCTGGAAAAGATTATGCAGGTTGTAAAACTAATCTTATAAAACGTATCTCAATTCCACTCTATTTTATATTGAAACTACTGTACCTACTGATAACAAAGTTATGCGCATGCTTTATAGCCGTCTGTAAAAGGAATTTGGTCACATAAGCAGCCGACAGTACAAGAATGTTGTTAGACTTATCGCAGACAGACCTAGACATAATATTCTACGGTCACTGGGTCATTATCCTTGTGTCACCGAGTCTAATAGAATTGAATGTAACGAAAGAAATTATTTCTTGTAATTACTGAACAATTGTAGGCCTTGCAATTTGTAAACTGCACTTTTACATGTTATTTTATTTGTCTATAAATAGTAAAATTAACTATGTAGTATGTTATTTGTAGCAATTTAAAATAAGAATTTCTAGTCCGATTGAAACGGAACTTTTACTGACATGTCTTACGCATTGATTCTGAGGTGACTGAATGAACTACATTTCATTACACTTTATCAACAAAGACACATCAAACCTGATGAAATAATTATTTTACTGTCATCTCTCTAAGAAATCCTAATAAAAACACTTACTACATTCTTAGTATCTGTGTTTAGCCAGCATAAGCAATAAAAGGTACCTGATGGTAGATGGTAGGATTTCCCAATTTTCATCATTTTACCGTCATTACTCGCCTCTCTTTTGGCGAAGTTCGATGGCATCTTACGACAGGATATTTTGAAAATAGGTCGCTAAACTTTAGAGCGCGTTTCGTATATAAAAATAATTCAAAGTTTATGTAAACATAGGTTCTAAATCGCTTCTTTCCAGACGATCTTCCATTTTATTTTTTACAAAAAAGCCACTATGACTTTAGAAGTAGACAAGAGTACACTTAAGATTTGGCATGCTATCTTTATTTTGTAATATTACGTGTAGTACCGCCGGTTACAATTTATAACGTCAAATATCTCAAAAACCGTAAACTTAACAAAAAGTGAATAAGAGAATAAATATGTTTGTTTTCTAATGACAAACACAAACTTTCTATGCATAAATGTATTTGTTTCCGCGACCAAAAATACCATTTGTAAGTTCATCTCTTAGATTTTAAACGCCATTTTTGAAGTTTTTGAAAATGTAATTAAAGTAATATATTACTTAAGTTTAATTACTAACTAAGAAAATACAGGAGGGGTTACAAATTTACAAGGATTGTATACTACAGTTATACAATTGTAGTTACTTGTTGTCGTAAACATGTTGTTATGACAACATGCAATAAACACATATAGCCTACAACTCAAATTTTGAAAATAAAAAAAATTTAGTATTTCACTTAATACGGCAAAACTCTGTATTTGTGTACGTATATGTACTCGTATATTATTTTCATACTGTGTGGTAATAATAGATGATATTAGTATTTTGTTACCTTTTATACTTTATCGTTTCTTTCAGTTTTTATTTTATCCTGTATCTTTATTTGTTGTTTTAAATTGTTTACTTTAACCAAATTTATTACATGTCCCAATCAAAAAATAATATATAAAAACTAAATAAAATGTAAAAAAACTACGCTAAAATAATATAAGCTATATAAATTATAAACCTATGTTTGAGATTTCTGCTGCGTTATTCGTTTGACATTTAGTATCCGAAACAGATCCATTTGACCAGCATCTGTTGCACATCTGTCGGTTTTTTGAGTACTGTATTTCTAATCTGCATTTTTAATTGTTATTACTTGCCATATTTGAATTTGTAATTCAACGCCATTTTTTCCAGCAGCGACATTGTTACTGAATACATATAATTCTGTCAATATACTGTTAGCCTCCACTACAGAAAGAAGTAGCCTACTATAAAAACGTGACGACTACAAACAAATTTAAACAAAATCAAAATAAAACAGTAGTTTAACTAGTGAGAGTGCAAATAAAATAGTAATAAATTTAAAAAAGAAGAAAGGTCGCCAGTATGGACCAATTTCTAACATTTTATTTGTATTCCAGACCAGGTGGTGCTAATAATTTCACGTGCATGAACTCGCATCTTATAAAATTTAGCTTAAAGCCTCTCATTTTCTGGGTTGCTAGGGTTTACAACGATGGCTCATTTAGTTTTATTACAACCAATGTACTAAATTATATCCAACACAAAACTTTTGAACAATGGAAGTGAAAATAAACTTTGGGTGAAGTTGTTTTTTTCTTCAGACCTTGTGCCATCGTTTAGTCATTAAAAAAAACCTAGTAGATGCACCACCTGTAAAACTTTAAATTTTAAGACATAACTAAACTTATATTTAAAAAATCCAGGTGTGCTTAATACCACACCAGAGAAGTGTTAAACTTCTACGGCAATATTCTGATTTACACGTAAAAAGTATAGAAAATATTGAATAAAAACACAATTTATGAAATTAGGAAGCACAATGTCCATTTCAGAGGTATTACCAAGTAAACTAGTTTAACACAGGTTACAAAATGAGGAAGCACAATGTCCACTTCATAAGTATTACCAAGTAAACTATATACTCTGCTGTATACACATGTGTACTCTCTATATGTAGGTGACGGGAAAATCTGATTCACCGCCCGCAATTTTTAGACAAGGTGCGCCTATAGAAGTTTACACTTCAATAAAACTATACTTGTCTTAAAACTTAAAATTAGTTAATTAGACACCTCTAAAAGTAAAACAAAAGCAAAGTCTTAAAAACAAAACAATTTCGCTTATACTTATTAAAATAATTTAGTTAACTTTAATCTTGCACTTTTTACATTACCTCAAAAATAAAAATAATAAGAATAGGTATTGTTGTAACTTACTTAGGTGTATTACTTTCTCACTATATTATTATTATAGTATAGAAAAAGTATAGAGATCGCAAAAAAATCGATGTTGAGATTTTTGTGGAAATATCCGTTTTGGGACCCCCTGAGTCCAAAAAAGTGCTTTTTACAAAATGTATGTCTGTATGTATACAAAGCTAGAGATAAAACTATTCGATCGATTTCAACCAAATTTGCACCAGACATGTCCAGTAGGCCTATATAGATGCACGAAAAAGGGTTTTGAAATATTTTGGAAAAACAACTCCCTTTTTGGCCAAAAACCCCCAAAAAATCAGTTATTATTTTTTTATTAAAAACGGCTCTAACGATTTTGATAAAATTTTACTTATTTGTAGCATTTAATGTGCCCTACCATAGGCCTATACAAAAACCCGCATCTTTCTAAAAATTCTCGTTTAGCTAATAATAATAATAACTGATTTTTGGGTGTTTTTTGACCATAAAGCGGGTTGTTTTTCAAAATTTTTCAAAACCTTTTTACGTGCATCTATAAAGACCTAATTGACGTGTTTGGTGTAAATTTATTCGAAATCGATCGAATAGTTTTCTCTCTAGACAATAATAATAATATTTATTAGTTAATCTCCAACTTTAATAAAAAAAACTCTCCTACCCCACCCTACAAGTCACAGTGAATCTGTTTAGTAATTTAAATGTGTTTGTGATAAAGTATGTGCCAGTTCCTGGTACCGTTTATTTGTGTTGAACGTGTGATTTGTTTGTGTTTAGTAAGTATTCGGTAGTTTATTTGACTCGGGTACCGCAAAGGACCCCTTCAGTTTTTATACACAGCTAGTATCACCTCCATGTGGAGTCGTTTTATCCATACCGAGGTTAAAAAAAATATTTTTTTTTTAAACAACGTCAGATTTCGTTACGCTATGAATTTTTTTCTGGTACATCTTTTCCTACTATATAATATTTTATGCATAGTGGTCGAACTTTGATTTTTAATGAATCAAAGCATTGCAAACTATAACATTCATATATTTTAAATGTTTAAAAAAAACTCCAGCGTGTATTCTAAAAGTTAAAATTATGATAATTGATCCGGTAAAATTCTAAACAGTAATGTGTAACATTTTAACGTCGCGTATTAGGAATCATCAAAACATTTAAGTTCCTTGAAACTATAAGTTTCATCATTCAACAAAATTTGAAAACAGCAGGTCCTCCTAAAGAGAAGACGTGCAATGAAAATTAGTTAACTTTAATTAATCAAAGGTTTTTGAGGCTGCTTGTTTCAAACGTATAAAAAGTTTCGCTAAATAAAAATTCCCAACAATACATTGATAAAGAATGTATTTCTTTCCTTTAATTGCGGACAGGAACATATGTCTTGACGTATTCAAGAGGCATTGGTCGAAGTAAATTAATTGCAAGTAATCAACAGAGCATGTTTACAAAATTAGCGTGTAATTCTGGGTGGGCGAACACGACCGATGTTTAGGGCTGCATACCTAACCTGCATGCCGTGTCTGGTAAGACAATGTCATTTCAAGAATGTTTCCCAAACAAATTTCCGAGTCGGTACACGTCGTTGCCGAGATGGAGGACTCGGCCTATTGTCGGTCCATATTGTCCTTGTGTCTTTTTGTTAGCGACAGATGCAGAACTGGCTTCTAAAATTAGACTAAAATATTTGGGAATTCTCCAGTAATTGATGTTGGATATTTGTACTTGGGTTCGGGTTTTGCAATGTGATTTCGTGATCAGTTTGATTTTTTGTGAGAAGTAACGCGGTACATGAAAGCTTATTTTGCTTCAAGAATTGACTGTTCTCGCGAGAACTCTGGCTGTTTCCCGTTGCATTATTTCTAATATATTGCTGTTTTAAAAATTTCGAATTCAGGTTCCCCCCCTCCACACTAAAGCTTGATGCTAAAGTGTACATAAGTTAGTGGTAAAGTGAGGTTTCACTGGCTCTACTAGTCTACATAACACTTTATGCATAACCGTTGGAGAAAACTGCAAATGGTTTTTAAAGTCAGTAGTGTTACATGTATCGGTAGTTCTATTGATCTTCTCTTACGCAGGGCACACACTACTTCGGAATCGGCTTGCACCCGCGCACTACACCAGACTTTCGAATCGGCATTAGCTAAAATTAGCTCGTGTAGCAACCCCAAATACCACTCCAACCCCTCTTCAGAACGGATAGGAATTTGCTTCCAAAATCACCTCGCGGAGTGAAAGATCCCGACTCCGAAGCAAAATGCCGATCCTTTTTCGACGTAGTGCGCGGGTCCCCATTACATTACACACATAGTAAATTTCCCCAACTAGCCGATCCCGAAGTAGTGCGCACCAGAGCACCCTGCTTTACAGTCACCAACATGTCGTTGGTCCGCACCTTCAGCATTGTTGTCGGTATTGCCGTTTTTCTACTTTGCAAAAGTGTCTTCGAGTGTCTTCTTATTTGATTTTGTCTAAAACCTTTATTAGTTATAGGCCTAATCAAATTGTATTTTACTAATCCGAAAGAAATTTTAAAACCTAATTAAGGCCAGAACACAATTTTTCGAATAGACTATGATATTCACGCAATACTAACTTTTATATTTAGTTTCTTGCGTCTTAAGTGTAACAATTTCAATAAATATAATCTTCTGTTAAATTTTGCCTTGAAGTGGACTGCTTTACCAAGAACACCATCGGAAAGTTGGTGTCATGTCGGTAAGTGATTAAATACCTCTGTTGGTGTCGATAATTGTCAATACGTCATATGACCATAATTTGATCAAAAGTAGATCAAAACTATTGTCTATCTTCTCCTCATTTTTGAACACTTCCATGACTTTGAACCGATTTTAGTGATGAACTAGGACTGAATTTTATTGCTGCTGTGTTTGGCGTCATTGCAATTTGTCTAGATATATAAAAAAAAAAATAGTATCCCTATAGCATTAAAATAGGTTTAAAGAAGCTAATTAATATCCATGCTTTGTCATGGGTACTATATTTTTTCCTTTTGTATTCCTTGGTGTGTTATCTTGGTCACAATCTTGGTTTAGCATGAATATTATTGAGCCGGTAATATTTATTTTAATATTTACTATATATTTTGTTATTTATTTTTAGACAACTTTGATTTCTATAAATTTGCATGTTTACAGCTTTTAGAGCATGCAAACAATCTTTGTTGTATTTAGATTATTATTAAACTTTAGAGTTAATTGTTATTACATTTTTGTTATTTTTACTAATAACTTTGTTATCATTAATCTTGCTATTCTGAATCATATTATCAAACTTTATGTTAACATGCACCTTTATAATATTTTTGTACAAATGGGAAGTCTTTTCATAAAAAAAAACTACTTAACAAACACGATTTAAATTAATGATATTTCGTTTTGTACTAGGCCTACTATATGATTTCAGGCAGCACGATTTCAAGTATATAAGAACGCAGCTTAGCCTATCACTTAACAGCAACCTAGCGTTTTCATTAGGCCGGTTTGGTCTATCATTTAAAAACTAATCCATTTGTTGACTTTCCATGTTTTAAAATCCATTCTTAGTATTTCATTAATGAAGATAAATAGTTGTTAATGATCGATGTTCCGCGAAGATTAAACAACATTTCTTCGGATAACATGTACATGGTCAACGACAGTTGGGCTCTAATATTTCTTTAATTTATTTACCTACTCTTTTCTCCTTTATTTTTATACAATTTTGTTCAAAATCTTATGATAATTCTTTAAGTTAAATAATTATTTGCAAATCAACTTACAAAGTTCTGTGGAGTTTACTAGCTTTTACGATGTTTTATCCTACTAGAGAGTGTGTAAAGAGTGTTTTGAACGATGTAAACCTACTTCTAAATGTGTGCCGTAAATGTGCTATAAAAGGCACTAGTAAAATAATAGGAGTAGCAGCGGAGGATAGTTATAATTCTGCAATTAAGTGTATGTAAATATATAAATTGTAATTTACAAGTTGATAGTAGTTCTAGAATTACTACTACACTGACATTAATAGTTGATAAGTTAGTAGCCTAGTTTATTTCAATTTTAATGATGGCAGACCTAATTAATGTTCGCCTGAGAGACCAGTAATATGACTGCTTTAACCAGAAATTATTCTTGTAGCACCTCCGTGTTTATTAAATTGTTACTTATATTAAAATAATATTTCATAATTAAGTGTTGAACTGGTTTATTGATGACAAGATGACAACTGTGTTTTATAAATTCTTTACAGCTCTATATAAAACGTCTTCATTGCATTTCGCAAAATCTACGTACTTTGACATTACTCAGCATATGGGCCTATAGATGACTTTTATGTGTTGCATAGCATTTATTTATGACTTCGCTTTATCTATCCATAGGTTAGAGTTCAAATCAACTTTTCCATTGCTGACGACTGACAAAGGTTAGGCTGTCAATGGTAATTTAATCAAAACACAGATAAAACAATCATGATATTTTCTCTGTACTCAAAGTAAATAGTGCCTAAGCAAATATTCTGCGGGTCCATACACATATAAAAATAAACACATCTACTTATACTATAAAGCTAGTCTACTTATATAAAGCTAGACGGTAACACTGATTCATTGACATTAATTATTATGCACTTCCCGTAATCGGGCCCCCCTCAACCTTATACTTGAATTAAAGCTCTCGAAGAGAAACCTTTGGGAAAATTGCCAGAAGTTAACATTTTTTTATTTTGCAAGCACCTTTTGGGCGGGAAAGATTTTTTAGATTTGTAAAATGTTTTCATTTTTTCACTTTGAGCGCGTTTTGTAAGAAAACGGTAAGAGATAGCAAAAAAAGTTAAATACAAAAGTTCTAGAAAATTTAATTTCAGACTTACGATTTTTTATCAGATTTAAGATCCAATCATCCGTTTAGCCACTATTCATCCAAGAAGGGAGGCTCCACACAACGTCCTTAAAGCTAGACGTTTTCACTGATTCACTGACATTAATTATTAGGCACTTCCCGTAATCAGACCCCCTCGACCTCATACTTGAATTAAAGCTCTCGACGAGAAACCTTTGGGAAAATTGCCAGAAGTTAACATTTTTTTATTTTGCAAGCACCTTTTGGGCGGGAAAGATTTTTTAAATTTGTAAAATGTTTTCATTTTTTCACTTTGAGCGCGTTTTGTAAGAAAACGGTAAGAGATAGCAAAAAAAGTTAAATACAGAAGTTGTAGAAAATTAAATTTCAAAGAAGAGATTTTCCGTCAGATTCAAGATCCAATCATCCCTTTAGCCGCTATTAACCCGAGAAGGAGCTCCGGCAACCAATCCTTCAAATTTCCCATGTTAATCTTATGGAGATAATGTTTAATGAGTTTGAGTCAGCTGCCAAATAAAACAGCTGATTTATGCTCGGTCACCTATGTACAAACGAGCCAAAGATTAACGAGATTCTTTAGCGAATTTTCCAACTGCGAGCGAAGCGAAGCAGCCATCTGAGGCCGAAGGCCGAGGCGGGGTTGGGACGCGAAGCGTCCATGGGCAGAGCCCCTAGTTTTAATATAGGCCTACGAACATAGTGTGAAGCTATAAAACTTTTAAATCTGATACATTTATTAAGATCAAGCTAAAAGTTGTCTATTTCCAATTTAGGATTGACAATGATTTCTTGTTAGTTTGCTATATTTTCAAACGTACCGTAAGTTTATTTATAGGCCTAAAGTAAAAAACATATCTACCTATTGAATATACAGGGGAGACCGAGACAAGTTCGGCATTTTTAGGCATATTTGTTTATAAAAAACATAAAAAATAACAAAAAAGATCTTTTGTTCTAAAATATAAAATAATAACTATTGTGAATAGTAAATTATATTTTATTGTGCAATTTTATTATTTAAAATAGTGTTTACCATTGATTTAACATTTTTGCTTTTTGATTGTTTGTTTAATGTTTCATACCTTTTTATTTTTATTTTGACCAAGGCTACGATGGCGGCACCTAAGGCGGAACGGGGTTTTAACAAGACTCCTGCTGCCACAAAAACAGTACCACAAAAGAAAGTGGTACCCCCACCTTCAAAGTCGGTAGTGCCCCCAAAAATGACACCTACCACAACCACGTCATTTCCACCGGCGGAATCACCTGACTCACGTTCCCAAATTTAAACATCACGACCGCTGATGTTCTCAAGTGGATCCAAGAGATCCTTCCCAAACTCCTAACGGATAGCGATAAAAAACCGTCATCATCACCACTCTAACTTCTCTAGTTACCCTATTCATGCGAAATGGATAGACAACTTAAAATTCTTGCATGGAATGCCAGTGGAGTCCTCAGTCGTAATACTGAACTCCGAAACTTCCTCCAAGAAAGAAACATCGATATTGCTCTAATATCAGAGACTCACCTCCGACCATTCAATCATTTCAACATTCCATGCTATACGACTTATCGTACTTACAGATCGTCCCAATATCCAAGTCCGGCAGATCTCAGGTGGAACGGCCTTACTGGTTCACAAATGGATCGTACATCAAACGATTCCTAACGATCCACTATCTCCGATAGAGAACACAGCGATCAGCATCAACTCCCTTGGGACGGATATACGTGTAATCTCTGCTTAAATAACCAACCGCCAAAATAACAATCACTCATCTCAAAAAGTTTCTCTCACCGGATGATTCAACATTCATAATGGGAGATCTAATCTCCAAACATCCCGACTGGCACTTTCATATCGCAAATCCACATGGCAAAGTGTTGCAAAAGTTCCTGCACAATCACCAAAATATCAAAGTGATCGGTCCCAGTGAACCGACTCATTATCCTGTGCAAAACAATTACTTACCAGATTTTGACATTGCCGTGTTAAAAAATCTTCAATTCTCCCACGATCTTGTCTGCATTTACAATCTCAGCTCAGATCATAATCCCATCATCTTAACCGTTGGCACATCTCCCTATCAAAGTCTACCTCCTAAAAAGGAGAGCAAACGAGTTAACTGGAGGAAGCACTCTGAATGTCTTCTCAGACATACCTCTAATCTCTCTGCAGACATCAACTCTCCCTCTGACATCGAAAATCAGGTGACCCATCTCCAAACCATCATAACTGCAGCACTAAACTCCAGTGTATACACTTACGCAACTGGGACTAAGGCTGGACTCCCTCCTCATATCAAAGAGGAGCTAGCCAAGAAAAGAAAACTTGGCCGAAAATGGCAATTTTCACTAGCACCCTCTGACAAGAGGCTGTTCAATGCCCAAACCCAACTAGTAAACTAGCCACCCATACTGAGGATGAATGGGACCTATTGCTATCAACAGTAACTCCAGAAAACGGGTCCCTATGGAAACTAAATAGCCAGCTCCTTGCAACGAAAACACCCAATCGCCCTCTTCATGGACGCCCACGGACTATTCACCCACGGACAGAGCTGAAACGTTCGCTGATTCACTCCAAGACTAAATCACTCTAAATGCACGTATCTATGATGATAACCACATTGAACATGTGGAAAACTTTCTTGATAAATATCTTGCTTTTCCCATGGGCCCTCTCTCCGATCCTTTCAGCTGCGACCAGGCAGCCAATCTCATTAGTAAGCTCCTTACACGTAAAGCACCTGGCATCGATAACATGAGCAATACCGGGCTTCGCAACATCCCATCTACTACGGTAGCAATCATCACAAATTTCTTTAATGGAATCATGCGATCAGGCCACTTCCCTTCATCATAGAAAGGAGCCAAAATAATCACGATTCCCAAACCCGGAAAATCGGCTCTCTTTCCAGAAAATCACAGGCCCATCTCATTACGTCCAACGATTTCAAAAGTCTTTGAGAGACTAGTTCATTTCCTGCTCACCCAGCATCTCAAAGAGCAATTTGACTCCGAAGTGAACATTCCATAACACTCCATCAATTTGTAAAAGTCCTCAACGACCTTTCTGATGGCTTCAACATACGAAACCGATCTATTGCAGTGTTCCTGGACATATCAAAAGATTTTGATAAAGTATGGCACGAAGGCCTGCTTTACAAACTAGCCCGCAGCCCAGTTCCTCCATGCTATGTACAATTGTACATCTCATAAGCTCATACATCGACAGTAGATGGTTCCAGGTTGCTGTCACTTTCCACTTCTAGACCCATCGAGGCAGGAGTTCCTCAAGGCTCGGTTCTTGGTCCGTTCTGTACCTTCTGTACACTAACGATATTCCAGTCATCCCCAAAGTATCACTGCGACTCTTTGCTGATGCCGCATTGTTCTACTACAGATCTCTTAACCTGGAATATGGTTTGTCGGTCATTCAACAACAGTTGGATGCTCTGCAGCTATGGTTCAGGATGTGGAGAATTGCAGTGAACACAGACAAAACGCAAGCCATCCAATTTTCTCCATTACGTAGATTTCCCAAAGTCCAATTTACTCTTAACAAATCACCCATAGCATGGGCCCGTCAAGTCAGATACCTTGGAAATTGGAATCACGCTTGACCTAAATTAAATCGGTCCTGTCACGTCAAGCAAACTATGTCAAGGGATAAATCTGTCCGTGATAGACTCCTTCCAGTCATAAACGCCAAGAGCCCTCTACCACTTCGTACCAGATTGTCCATGTACAAAACATACATCAGACCAGTACTCACGTACGCATCTCCAGCTTCGTATTCTCTACTATCTGTTTCTTCGAAGAAAAAGTTGGACTCCTTCCAGAACAAAACTCCCCATGGTACGTATCAAACGTAACCATCTCTCAAGGGCACACAATCCCCTCACTCGAGGACTTCGTCCTAAAATTACCTAATAGACTCAGACACAGAGCCCAAGGGTCTCGATACACACACATCCAACAAATCATCACTGATCCTGCATCTCCGCAGGACAAAAGAAAACGTCCCTTATGTCTGGTTTACGAACTACCATAAGTATCAAAAAAATCCAAGATCAATTCTTAAACACCATACACTTTCGTAGTTAATCCCAGCGTATTCCATAGATTCACCATCTCGTTCCCACACAAAATTTATTCCAAATTAGTCAATACAATGTTCAATAAAGTCATTTTTCAGTTTCAGATAAGCAGCCATTGTTTTTAAAACAGATGCTGTCTTTCATCTAGACTACGGTCTTTCTAATTTGCCAGTTCACAACGGCCGATCAGTGGATTTCAGCATTGTGCGCCATATCGTTTACACGCTTTTGCGATTCACCAGATTCATGTATTAAACAAATTTATACATTATTTATCTGCAAGAACTACGGAATCTAACAGTATAAACTTCTTGTAGATTGGTAATTTATTTGATTTGTAGTAATGAAAAATATTTAGTGCTTTTAAAGTGTGACACAAAAAAGCCACTAAGCGTAAACTTTTTTGTTTCTGGGTTAAAAAGAAACTTCCAGCGGAAAAGTTGTAGATAATTAGAAGATCCACAATTTGTATATCAAAAATTTTTTTTATAAAATGATGTATTTGTTCTGTAGAGATGTAACAACGTTTCCCGCGCTCAACCAATTCGCGTCGCACAACTCAGTTCAGTTTTCGCAACTTCAGTGAACTGACGCAACGCTTTGTTATATAACACGAATTTTATTGTATTAACAAGCTGAATTACAACTTATTATTATTTTACAGTCAGGAAGTGGTCTACGGTAGCTACTCTTGCTTTTATTTTGAAAATAGATATTATTTTGTTTCATTGCCGCTGTGTTTAATTAACTCTAGAAGTGGCAGACAACACACTGTGTGTCGTCTCAGATTCCCGCTACTGTACAATTGTCCCGTTTTAGACAACACAACTTATATTGAATATTTCACCGACTAAAAATCATCCAATGGCAACGTAATGTTTCAAACTTTAATTTTTGTATTTACAATTTCTTTCTAAAACGTAATTTACATATGTAATCATCTTTTTAAAATTGTAGTTTTAAAAAGCTAACGCCGCGCGAGAAAATAAAGAAATTACTCAACTTTGTCACTTCTCTAAGGCTCAATATCGCTCGACAGAACTGTTTTGAAAATAATACAAAGATACTTTTGGATGCGTCAAGATTTGAACTTTCGAAAACTGCCTTCCAATCAGTCGTCAAACTTATATTTCCGAAAATATGAAGTTTCCTGTAAACCCTTGCAATTGGACAGTTTTCAACCAATGAGGAAGCATATTTCGCAATCGAAATTTCTACTACAATTCGATATACAGTATTTGTATAGTATGTTTATATCGATATGAAGACAAAACTTCAATCTTTCGTTTCGTGTAAAGTAAACCACTTTTACTGTTAAGATTTGATTTGTACAGTCTTGGGAAGTGCAGACATTTGTTGAATTCAATACGCAGAGTTCCCACGGTCTTGCAATTCTTTGTCATACTGTATAGGCCGGCAAGATATTTAGATGCGTCCGTGAGATGTTTTATCCGTTTGATCTAATTTTGTTATACAAAAAATAAAACAATTTTAAATAAGTTTATAAAATAATAATTTTCAAGTATACAGTTCAACTCTATGATTTATTCTCTACACTTTGTTATAATATTTCATTTTTGGGCAAAACATATATTTCTAAATTACTATTCAAACTAGGTCTAGTTTTATTAGCAGTCTTGTAGAAGGAACTAAAAACTGGTGTTTTCAAAAAAAGAAATTCGAAATTGATAATATTTTTATACACTTCTCTTTAGAACTAAATTACAGAACTTTTGTAAATTTTGGAAAAAATTACAAAAAATGTTTACTACTTTTTATGTATGTCTAAAGTTGAACTTTTTCCTTTCGTTACTGAACATTTTTTGTTTCTTGAGCTAATAACTTTTACAATTTTATATCAATCAATTTTTTTATTGCATATATGAATTATTTTGACATTTTTCTATTAAAAATCCACAGAACACTTTTGAATTGGGTGGGATAGAATTATTATTTTTGGCAATTTTTTGAAACAATGCTTGCAAAGCGCAAAAAAAGGCAAAATCTAAAACGTTTTAACACTATCACTTCTAGGGTTAATAAATTGAATCACAAGTGGAACCAACATACAGCATGTAAAATGATACAGGTAAGAGGTTAATATTCAAAATGAATTTAAAACAAAATTTTAAATATAATATTTTATTATAATATAAGATTAAACAGTTGTTCATAGGCATCTTATGTCTTATTAAATAAAATTAACTTATTTGATTTCTACCTTAGGAATCCTCAATTCTTCTAGATAAGAAAAAATGTAAGTTAAATTACAATCGGATGATCCCTGTGCGATGGAGGAGGGTGTTAATGAGTGCGAGCATTAAAATATTTTGCGGCAGAAATCGCACAGTTGATGAAGTTGACCTCCAAGTGGAGGGGAAGGCCGTTTTTCGCTTCCAAAACGAGACTGCGCTAGCATTCCAGTTGTATTGAAATAAGAGTTCTATGGGAGCAACTAGTGTGGTAGGTCCAAGTTTTCTATCTTTGAACCTCAATGTGAAAACAGTTGCATAGTTTAAGAATAGTTAATTTACTTTTCGATTTACGTGCGCTACACCTTGACAGTTGACTGATGAATGACTAATAAAGTCAACTGGTCTAAATAAAGTTAAAAAAACAAAATTTCACAAAAAACGTCGATTCGATATTCACGAGGGTGTCTTTATCTGATGCTTCATTACCGACTACCGAGTCTGATTTTAGGCCGGATGGTTAAAGTTACAATGGTTCGCGCGGGAAACACAAACAGCCATTTCGTCTATATTGAAAGATGAACTGTTTTTGTATTCAAACATAGCTCTTATCTTCAACCATTCTAAAATGGCGACCAAAACTTTTTTTTTGCATTTTGTATAACTCTTTTTCTGTTAAAAAATAGAAGTAGTCTACAATGCGAAAATATATATACTTTTTACTAAAAAAACTCTTACCTGTAAATAATCATTGGCAAAAGAGTTTTAAAATAAACGGTACCAGGAACTGGCACATACTTTCTCACAAACATATTTAAATTATTAAACAGATTCACGGTGACTTGTAGGGTGGGGTAGGAGAGGTGATTTTGTATTAAAGTTGTTTTCCCATAAAAATCCATAAAATAACGGATAAACCAACTTTTCTCAAAAACGGCTCGAACGATTTTGATTAAAATTTTACAGTTTATAGTACTATAGGTCTCTAATAAACTATAAAATTTTAATCAAAATCGTTAGAGCCGTTTTTGAGAAAAGTTGATTTTTCCGTTATTTTAAGGGTTTTTATGGGAAAATTACCATTAAAAATAAAAAATTCACAAAAATGAAAAAAACACCTGGAGATACCGTGGATTAGTACCTCCATAAAAAATTTCATCAAAATCGGACGACTGGTTTAGGCTCTAGGTCTGATAACATCCACACAGACACACAGACACACATACAGACACACCCCCACAGACATCACTCCGAAAATCACTTTTTTAGGTTCAGGGGGACCCAAACGGATATTTCCACCAAAAACTCAAACTCGAAAATTTTGACGAATACAATACTTTCTCCATATACTATGGTATAGGGGGAGAAAGTAAAAACGTAAAAACATGAAAAAATAAGCTTAAATTTAAGAGTATTTTGGTTTAAACCTTCATAATAAGGATTTTATACTGATTTTATATTTTTATTTCAAGTAAATTGATGTACATTTATTTCTTTTTCCATGCGTTTCCATTTTTTTTTTTATAAAAAGTGGCAAAACGTAAACATCAGGTTTTCAGCTCCATATTGAAATGGCTGGAGATATGACCAAACTTTAAATACAAAAGTTCAGCTTTAAAAGACCTTTAATTTAGAATTTCACTAGACTTATATTGGAAAACGGAGCGAGGGCCAGCCGATCTTTTGCCGTGGGGGTCATAAAACTGTCAAAACAGCCAGGTAGGGCCGAGGGCCAGTCGACTCCCCAGAGCGGAAGTGATTCAGGGGAGGGGTAAGATTAAATGCATAGAGTACGACTCTAAACTAATTTCTATAGAAGAGTTTTTAAGGTTAATAATTATACAAATATTATAATCATACTGTTATTGGCAAAATACTATGACTAAACAGTTTAGGTAAGTCCTCTAGTTTTTTTTTTTATTCTAATTATATAAAGTGATAATACGACGAAATATTATAATTATACAAATATTATAATCATACTGTTATCGGCAAAATACTGTGACTAAACAGTTTAGGTAAGTCCTCTAGTTTTTTTTTAATTCTAATTATATAAAGTGATAATACGACGAAATATTATAATTATATAAATATTATAATCATACTGTTATCGGAATACATAAACGATAATTAAAACCTTTCCACCCGCACACCCACCGCACAGTAGAACAGGTCACTAATCCTTAGCCGGCTGGCCCTCGCTCCGCCAAGCCTCTGGCTGTCAAATTACCCTCGTCAAAGTTTTTAGGCAACTGGCCCTCGGTCCTAGACTCACTTATATTTGCTACTTTTTGTGTGGTTTTTTTAGATATGGGCTTTTCTTATTTTTTCGAAATTCCGTAATTTTTACATTGTTTGAAAGAGTGGGTATTATCATTAGCAAGGTTTAGTAAAATGTTGAGTTCTGAGAGTAAACCCATTTAGTGGTACAATAGTAAATACAAAATAAAATAGGTCCTAGTACTCTGGAAAACAGCATAAAGGCGGGAAGTGTTTCCTGAGATACTCTTCAATCATTCTATTTACTTTTCCCTCAAAAATGATAGAGTGTACTAAGTGCCTTTCTTAGTTATTTGATTCGAGTAAAAATTATTCAAATAGTCAATCGCATGCATTCAATGTATGATTCGGGGCATTGTACTGTAGTTATTAAATTTACGTTATTGCTGTTTATTTGAGTTGTTTTAAATCGTAGGCCAGTCTATTTCACCAACCTGGAGACAAACAATACAATGTGAAAATAATACAAACCCAAAAACTTTAAATACGGTACGGTTAAAACAAGATAGTATTATGTAGAGGGCCTACGCGGCTACGCGGCCTACGGAAAACCAGGAGCGCACCAAAACAATGGCAAACAACCACAATATATTCGTCGCAGAAATTACCTTCCTCGTGACTAAACAAAGGGTGGTACAGAAAATAGTTTCGAATAAAAATGTGAATTTAACTAATTATCTACAACTTTCTCGCGATAGTTTTCGTTTGGTCTAAACACACAAATTTTTCTCGCTTTGAGTATTTGTTGTCATAACTTTTATTTTATATAAAAACTGTGTAAAATTTTTCATCACAATAATTATGACATTTTTTATGAAACAAAAACTTATTTATTTATATTTGCCATTGTTTTCTGTAAAAGATTATATATTATTTAATATAAATATTGTATACAAATAGGTAAAATAATAAGAAAGTGAGACGCAGTTTGTCACGGAGTTGTAAATTTCTTAGTTAAGTGTTATTTGTGAACCCAGTTTTCGTGGAACTGTTCGGCGAGGAAGTAGGAAGGCACGCCCATTAGGCCAGACATTCCTATAGTCTGAGTCGTCTGACTATACGTCAAACGGGACAAGTGAGTCAAAATGTTTGCTATACAAATTATGTAACACTCGACCTATGTTTACATTTGAAATTTCTTTAAAAACCGCCCCCAAAATTATACTTTTTGATTAGAAGTTGTTTGAAGAAGGGTTCAATTTGAAACCAAGTGTCTACATTCATTCCCTTGATTGCTTTAAGTTGGTATGTGTGGTCTGAATAACCCTGTATCTACAAACTTAAACATTATAGGTTGAATAAAATGTAATTTTAAATAAATATGTATATTGAACATTATATAAAAATCAAATATGATTGTTTTATTAGGTCATGTATTTTTATTTCGCTTAAATTTTGTTGTTATTGATTATGTAACATTCACGATTTTTATAGTTACCTCAAAAACAGGCAAAAAGCTGGGATAAATAATATGTTTTTAGTAGTGTTATTGTTATAACATGTAAAATCTTAGATGTACTAAAAGACGAAATTAAATTTTAAAATATTTAAAAATTCCATTTCATGTTTTGATACTTCTGAACTCGTTTACTTTGATAACTAATTTAGTTTGTTAGTCCACTCAAATTACCTATGAGCTTGGTTTCAGAAAACAATTTAAACAGCTCTGAATCCTGGAAATGATTTAAACCAGCTCAGGTCCGATCCCTCTACAATTCCTACAGTAGAAATGGTAGGGGTGAAAAAGGGTTACTATTTCAACTGACCCCCAAAAAATATTTATTGTTTCCAAGCTGTAAACTATAAAAATAGAAACTTTCTTATTTAACATATTTTGACATAGTCTCAAAATCTCAAGTTTTAAATAGACATTCATTTTTTCTATCTATGTATTATAGTAGTAGCAAAGCGGGAGCACCGATGGAGGCCGGGTCAAGTCCCCTTGCACGCATGGTGGTCCATCGGTACTCCCGCTTTGCTATTACTATAGTATCCAACCTTGAATATCCTAAACATATAATATCATCAAGACTAGGAGTAGGAACATATACACTTGAAATTAATCACATAGGCAATCTCCTCAGATTGATCCTGAAATAACATCTTGTATAAAGACTTACATATTGATTTATTTTTGTATAGTACTTTCTATACTAATATTATAAAGAGGTAAAATTTGGTTGTAATAGAGGATAATCTCTGGAACTACTGAACCGTTTGAAATTAATAGTTTTACTAATAAAAAGCTACACTATCCCTGAAAAACATAGGCTATAATTCATTTGGATAAAAACATTTTTATTTCAATAATTGCAAATTTAGTTGGAAAAAATTCTTAGGTTAGGCCTAGACTGATGAACCAACATATATTTCTTAAATTTAGGCCTATTTACATTCATTACCATAGCAACCAATAGAATAAAATAACAGATAAAACAGCTGTTTGCTCCTAATATTTCCATTAACAGGTGATTTCAAACTTTGAAGCAATTATTTGAATTTCTGACTTTTAGGTTAGGTTTTTAAAAGTGTAGACCTGAGCCTTGCTGGTTCTTTTAACCTTTATTATAACTACTGTTTTAAAATATACGAAATAATTTGATTTGAACTTTTAACATTATTTACCATGTTAGCTTTAGGGTTCTTATTAATCCCACACCTTTATTATAAAGAAAACATAACATGATTCTATGTGTATAGAAGGTTCCTACAGGGTTGGCGTGCGGAGCACGCAGAGGTTTCCTCCAGTAATATATAAAACTGCTCAACAAATTTCGCTCAAAATTCTTTCGGAATTAAAAAGTTTAAAATTTTGTGCTGAAGGTTATGGGGCTGAAGGTTATCTTTGAATGTTTATTACGTGACTAACTGCCTACTATTATCGTATTTATTTGTTGACGGGTCATAGGTTGGAAAGGGAGGGGAGGAGCTTGAAACTAACTTAATGGAAGGCCGGTCGGTCATCCTGTCCGATCAGTGAAGAGTTGGCAGTGCTATGAGCAAGTACGTTATTGTTACAGGATGTGTAATTTGTTAGTGTTTAGTGCAACAATCTGCGTGTTTCTACATCTAACAGCTGGAAAAGCTATTAGAGATGAACACCAATGTGGTTATGACGTAAGTTTTTAAAAGTTTTTCAAATAAAGACAAAAGTTTGTATGGCACGATAATATCTCAAAATTAGTTCCCAGCTTTTGTTTAAATTATTAACTTCCCAGTACAGTTATTGTACAGGTCAAACATTAAATTTGGCTATTTATTTATTTGTTTCAAGGTGTGAGAAGATATTTTTCCTACACGAAATCTCAAGAATAAAATACATATGATAGGCGTATCGACTTCGTTCGGGTATCGATCCAAAGCTCATTAACGTCAATATGATCTGAAAGAAATTCCTCCTAATTATATGATAAGATTTGCTTACATTTGTTTACATTATTACCACCCCTTTCAGTCCCATTTGGGAATCACCTTCCCATTCATTCCCGCTGTTCTCAAATGGGAACATAAATTTGTATTAAAACTGCAACGTTTTTGAAGCTAAAAACCACATCACTGTCAATATTAGATGTAAAATAAAACACATCAATAGAATAAAACAACATTTTTAGCAAACATTTATTTGGGAATGAATGGGTTAAAGTACAGTGACAAATTCCAATGTTACCAATTTAAACTTCTAAAAACTAATAAAACATTTCCTTGTATAATATTATGTCCAATTTTGAAAACAGAACAAAACACGTTAAATTATAAAAATCTTTACAGATCTTTTTAAACTGTGACCTTTTACAGACAACAGACTATCAACAAATTTTGATTTTTTTAAACTTTTTCTTAGAAATCCATCTATAGTTTTTTTAATAAATTTTCATTTAATGATTAATGTTCCAGAATTTTGTTTTGGGTGAGTCGAAGTTTATGTATAAGGTAGGCCTTCATACATATATGAACAAAATTTAATATTTAATATACGATACTGAAACAGTCAATGTAATAAACAGTAATGTTTTATAACTAGTCAATTTAATAAACAAACAGGCTTGAAAAACCTGGAATAACAATAAATACATTTTGAATTTATTTCAAAAGATTTGCCGCTCCTGCAACAAAAAGCAATTTAGGTTAAACTTAATACCGTACCCACCGACTTCGCTCAAATAATTCAATCTAAAAGTAAGAAACAAATGGGTTATAAACTGTGTACTATTGAACATAGACGTCTCGCCGGGGGGGGGGGGCCAGGCCCCCCCCCCCAACATTGTATATAAAATTAGTTTATGTTTGTGGTACACACAAAAAATTAATTTGTACTATTTCGTAAAATTCTTCTTATTTTTATAAGTCATTATTATGTCAAGAATGTTTTACTTATGTTGTTTATTTTACCTTATTAAGGTTAACGTTCAAATTATGTAAAAAATCGTTGTTACATTTACTTATTATGAGATATAATTTAGCTAAACGAATGGACTAAATGAATTAGTCTTCGTCATTTTGTTCTTTAACTCGTTGAAGTTTGGTAATCCTGTGCGAGACCTCCCGGGTTCCCCCACCGTTTCACTGCGCAGATTGTAAACTAGTTTTCAAAAAGCTAAATGCCCTAGTTCGAAGATTTTCAAAACGAACTGAAAGAAGGCTTATGCTCAATTAATGTAAACATCAAGATTTTTTTATAAAATATAAGAATTGTAGCATAATTATAATTACGAAACTTAGTTTGGCTTCAATGTTAATTGTAAAAAATTAAAGATTACAACAAATTTGTGTACTTACGGATTTTACGTACAACCAATGATAATTGTTTAGTTATTACTTTCCCCGAAGGATATGGATTGTGTTATTTCAGAATAAAAGGTGTTTTGATTTTTTATAGGAAAAACCCATACCAACGAGTTTGAAATCATGCGATGATTTTATGTGTGTCTGTTTTCCTGTATACACGATATAAACACTCACAGACATCGTAGAAAACTTCTGGTGGTATCAAAATCTTCTTAATTTTATTGCGGAGAGTTGAAAAGCTTTTCAGCTTTCTAGCGTGAGTCGTAGCGCGTTGGGGTCACATTTTTGGGCCAAAATTTTGAAAATATTAGGTCAACATTTTGAAAATTCTGTGTGGAGATAACGTTTTACGTACGGGAAAACCGATTTTGACAGTTAAATAGTCGTATCGCGTCGAGGACGCGTTTTTGGATCAAAAATTTGAAAATACAGCGTGGGGTAACGTTTTATATGTTTTTGGGTACTTTATGGCCGATTTTGACAGTTAAAAAGTCGTAGAGCGTCGGAATCACTTATTTTTTAACTAAATGTAACAAATAAAAAGTAATTTTGAACTTTAATTTTCTTTCAATTCGTGTGTTCTGTTCGGACGAGCCGAAGTCTCGAAAAAGTGTTCCATCTTTTCACTAATTTTCATATACAAATTATACATATACATAATATTGATTTTAACCGATGCTCCCTTAAATTCAATTAGTATTTTTGCATAGTAAAGTAATTTTATTTCAATTGAACGATTTATTAAAATTTACTCATTTGAAATATTTTGAATCAAGAAAACTGCAAGGAAGTGAGTCCTGGACTGTCTCAATTATAATTTTAAATGCATTGTTCGTAAGGGAAAACATACAGAACACAGATTTTCTGGGTTGTATTAACAGTGTACATAGCCACGAACCGTGATCCAACCTAAGTAGGCATACATTTCTACACATCACTGAAAATGTACTTGTAAAATTGATCAGAACAGAGATTGCGTCCGCTCCCGATCCCGTGACTGGCAATATCACTCGAGACGATGTTATATGCATAAAAAAAACTTGCGCAACGCTAAAAGAAGAAACCTTCCTCTTCTTCTGAAATGTGCTGCAGAGACCTAACCTAACCTATTCAATTATTTATTTAATTATTTTAAAGATCATATTGCTTTAATGACCTAATGATTTTTAATGATGAGTAGAACTATCATAAGTTGAAATTTTGTTTTGCTATTGTAGCGTCCGGCCAGTTTTCCTCAGCCCTGGTGCTAACCGTCGAACTAGTTTAACCCCATAATATTGAACGTCGGACCAGTTTATCCATTCCCGATATTCCTTCAACAGTCAATGGTTCAAAATTTAAATTGTAATGTTAAACGCTGTTTTCCACTATCAACAACCAAATTTGTTTTATCCTGGGGGTGTTCCCTATTTTCTCTCCCCCAAACAAACTTTTGGATCACCCGTTGACCGGTTTTCCCCCCCCCCCCCCCCAAAACAATAGTCCTCGCGACGCCTATGCTAGTGAATTGTCGTAACTGTGGTATATAAACAGCTTGTTTAATAATATTTTGTATTACAAAATTCGTTGACAAAAGATTTAACATGAAGCATTGCAGAATATGTGCCGTGTCACTCAAACGGGAGTGTGGGTAAGAATTTTAGACATGTACTCACGTATTATAGTACTTTGATGCTACTTGTTATATTTTACAACTTTGTATCATTGTATCCAACACAAGCACCTTTTATTTCTGAGATTTTCTTAACTTTTTTGTTTTTCTTCTTATACAGTCCTTGCCCAATGTAAGCATTGTGCTAGACTTTTGATACGCTCTCTCGAAATTTAAATACATAAAATAAAAGCATACAATTTATAATTTAAACAAAACTAGTAACTCTTACTAGGCCTGTAGCTATAATGTAGCTTGGTGCGGATGAGGTAAATAGCGATATTTTTTTAACATTACGTGAGTTCTATGGGACTTAAAAGGAAGTTTATGATCTTAAATTTAAGGTATTGCTGTAAGCAACAACTTTTACATTTAAAGTCTATTATAAATGTAGTCTATTTTATAGAAATAGTGCCCAGTCTCCCGCTATACTTGTGTTTTCTTCTAAAACAAATTTTTGACTTTTAACCACCATAACGATTCCCCCAAGGCCACGAGAGAGGTGCTCAAAGTCTTAAAATATAGGTGATGCCATGAAATAAAATTTTTGAAAATTAAAAAAAAATGCATTTATGATTTTGTGTGTATTCCAATTTTTTGTTTAAAAACCACTATTGTCATTTTCTAATGACAA
>JAGFPH010000029.1:1467703-1501375 GCA_018207615.1 Philaenus spumarius
TGCTATACTCTCTAAATTGTATTTGGATCTGCCACTCATCTTGCTATTCTCTTTAAATTGTGTCTGGATTTCCTACACCCACTATACACTCTAAGTTGTACTGGATGTGCCACTTCTGAAATTTTCTCCTTCACAATTTCTTAATCACAATTGACCCTATTTCTTGATTAGCAACAATGTATAACATACATGTGTTTGATGGGTTGCAAATTTTGGTTCTACAAGTACATAGATCTTACTGTAAATTATAATTGGCTTAAATCACCCTAATAGACTTGGTTGGCATTAAATATAAAATTATTAAACATTTTATAAAATAATTATTTTATTTAAGATATAAACAATTTTTATAATGTATAGGCTTCATCTTTACAAAAATATTTACTGGAGCAAGCTCAGAAGTACACTTCCAATAACATCCTAGTCACAATGGGGGGCGACTTCAACTATCAAGATGCGCATTACTATTTTACAAATCTAGATAAGCTAATCAGGTATTTAAATGTTGTTTCACTTTGTTGCTTTTAAGTAATGTCTGCTTTTACTTACTCTGTACTAATGAAAGTCACTAGTTTTATTTGACTGGCACCGGGTTACTTTTCCACAACATAATACACCTACAATAATAAAATTAGTAGAAGGTTTTAGTAACTAGTTTTACTGCAGTTCTTTCTTGAAGATGAAATTGTTAAGAATAATGTATTCCAGGCTTTGTAATGTAAATAAACCAAGGACAATGTAGATTACACCCAACGTTTTATTTCACCATAAAACAGAATACACCTTGATGTTTTAAAATCACTGTAATTTAAATTTTGGTGGTTTCATATTGATCAGAATTTATTTATAGTGATATTATGCAACTTCTTACAGCCTTAACTCAATAAGTTTTTAAACATACATCAATATGATGGAAGTCTATATGTCTATCACTTTATTCAACAGATTGTTTCGTCTAAATGCTTGCACTCACGCTTACACATAAGGTACACTCCTAAAATATCACTCAGAAATTCTGCACTTTAAATACTATAAGCTGTGTATAATCTAACAATATGAAAGATTATATTTATTATGAAAGTTTTACCATAGTTAATGAATAGAGGACAACATCTAAGTGATATTTCTGAATTGTAGTACCGTATGACATAAAGAGCTGAAATTTAGAAGATAAGGTCTATTAACTTTAGTGATGGCAAAGATAAATATTCACTCAGTTTATGATACATATGTATGGGGTTGACGATACATTTTCATACCCATTGAATGTTACCAAGAGAAAATGATGTAATATCTCTTCATAGTGATAGGATATAATATTGTTGCCAGACATAGGAGATCATTCACATAACAATGATGGTAATAACAATCCGGCCAGATCCTAAACTTTATCTTTCATGCATATAAAAAAATAGATGTTTCAAAAATTGTAACATAGTCCTGTTACATTGTAACAAAAATTGTAACATTTCCTTTCTCACAGATAGTCCAGACTATCAGTATAATACAATCTTTAGAATTTAAAATTTGATTGCAGGCTAATGAATTTATTTTAAAGATGAAAATCCAGGCTTTGTTATACAAAGGGGAAAACATAATTGTTTCAATGGGTGATGACTTTAACTATCAAGATGCCCATATGAACTTTGCAAATATGGATAGACTTATTAAGTAAGTGGTTAACTGCAATATGTGTTGTGTGTGAATAGTATTACATAGTAATTTATATATTTTTTATTAAACCATATAGACCAACTAGAGATAACATCATCGACTTTACAAAGGTACAATAAATACTGCTTCGAGAACATTCCCATTTAGTACCAACCATTTTCTGTTCGTTACCTGCCCATGTTGGACAAGCGGCTAGAAAGTATGTACCTAAGTAAATTAACTTGTAAATTAACAGTCATTGAAGATTTTTAATAAGAGAAAAATCTACTCAGAGGCTTAACCCTTTCCACTCGAGTGTCGGGGCAGCTCCGCACCCTACTAATCCGCACGAACCCCTATGTCGGGGGCGAGCCCCGAACTCGCTATGATAATGTTCTTTGATTGCATTTGAACAGACGTAGTTACTTTGATGACCGCTATTGTTGAAGTTTGAGATGTGCTGCTATCTGTGGAATTTTTTTAGGACCATTTGAGTTCAGTTTCTGTGGTAAATAAATCTTAAAAAATGTAATAATTGCCGTCTTTGGCCGGTCTGTAAACAGCTGTCTGCTCTCGCCGTTGTTTGGTTTCTACTTACTAAGCTGTGTTTTAGTGAGCTTACGCGTTTTTTAGTTTTGTTGTACTACGTTATCGTGTGTAATTTCACAGTTTATTTTTGAATATTGTTCTTTTTATAATAATAATGATTGTTGTGAAATAAAATGAACAAAGACGATGGCAGTTTGTTACAAAATAACGTTAATGGTGACGGAACTTTTGTTTCGAACCTGAGTGATTAAAATATTACCAATCAGTTTTGTAAAAGCTTTTACCGCCCACCCCATGTTAAACATCCCTATCCCGAGCGGCGTGTAAAGTTCTTGTTTACAAGCTGCATGATATGTAATAGAAGCTCCATGATATGTAATAATGCATGTTATTTCATTACAACCCGCTACTAGTTCGAGAAGTGGTCGCAAGAGCGCTAGTAGTCAGCGTCAGCTGTTTAATTTGAAACAATCAATTTTGCCATAACTGAGTTGTTGTTTTCGTACAAACGTAACCTCAGTTTATTGTTTTAATATAACGGCCTATTATAGTTGATGAAAATGAGTGAATCTGAAGAAAGTCATTGCCATTTCATAAAATAATAAATGTGTATTTAGTTGTAATGTCTCATTGTTATTTATATGCCTCGTTGTAAGAGGGGGGTGCTGACTTAGGGGGGGGGGGGGGGGGTAAAGTTGTGTACGTACCTAAAGCTGTAAGCGCCATGACAGCCTTGGGCTTTAACGCACTCGTGCCCTCAAACTTCGCCCTCGGCTTGTAATTAGCGCTCTTACAGCTTAAGGTACGTAAATAACTATTCTTACTAGTTTTGATCTACATAATACTGTTGTTAGGCAATAAAATAAATAGTTGAGGCAATTTTGTACAAGTTGGTGTTGAAACTAATTGTTTTCATAAAAACTGATTTTTTACAAAAAACTTGTTTTTCAATTATAATTTTTTAAATAATTTATTACTGTGTATAAAACATAATAAACATATTATGTAAACCACTTAATTTTGTTTATAATGATATAGACAACAAAAAACAAGCAACAAATATAGGTCTTCCCAATGAAAATTTTTCCAAAATTCTTGTTTATTCCGGTTTTTTTGTGACAAATTTATATTTTTTTCAATAAATAAAAATTAAAAACATATACTTGAAAATAAAAATATATGTTTTTTTTCATACCAATCTATACTTTAGTCATAGAAGAAAATACAAAAAAAAAATCAGCCTTTTAGAACTAACAGATTTTTTTTTTTTGGAGTAAACATGTTACAGTGCAATATTCGCTCAAAATTAAATTGACCTGATAGCAACACTAGGTCCCTAGTAATTGGAGTGGAAAGGGTTAACAGTAGTCTAATTCAGGAAGATGAATGAGGTAGACCAAGAAAAGTACAGTAAAACTCCAACCATCCAAATCGCTGACTATCCGAATCGCTTTCAGAATTTCAGAAAAAAAAATTAAGACGGGAACGTAATTTATGTACATACGCTTAACATGTAAAAGTGTTACCTTTACATTTAGTTAATTAAAGGCTCTATTTATTTAAAAATACAGTAGGCTACCTTTTTATTTATTAATTAACCTTTTCGGGACTAACATAGTTTAAATCCTAATTCATACTCAGACTAGGTTATTTCAAGCATGGGACAATGCGTCTGGCTTTGTATGCCTTGCGCTAGCGAGAGGTTTGTTTTACTCATTGTAATTTAGTGAAATATATTTATAAAATAAGGTTATTTTAACATTTTCAAGTATACAGTTCAATTCTATGATTTATTCTCTACAATTTGTTATAATCAAATTTCGTTTTTGGATAAAGCATAAAAAATATTTGTAATTTATTTTTCAACATAGGCTTCGACAAAACCTAGAAAAAACGCGGCCTGGCAATATGATTTTATTCTCTCTATTTTCTACTGTTAGCTAGTACCTCCTATTAACAGTAGAAGTAGTTCATTGATTCATTCAGCTAATAGATTGTAGTAAATGCCAGTAAAAGAATTATACTAGTAGTGTTAACACGATGATAGTACTCAAAATGTTAAAGTTATAAAACGTGTATATGCGACCGAAGTATGTGCTGATAGTTTATTCCCATCACGTATATTAAAATATACCCTTTTTCCGAAAAAATCCAATTATTCGAATTTCTGACTATCCGAATGGGGTCCGGTCCCAATTGATTCGGATAACTGGAGTTCTACAGTACAAGTAATTGAACAGTTTCGCTTGTAATAAAATCATAATTTTGTTTCTTAAATATATTGACAATCTTGATTCCCCGGACTCAATTCCTCTATTTCACGAAGTGGGTAAACATGACGGTGGCTTGGAAGTATTTCAAAACTTATAATATCAGTTATTTATATTTGTTTAGTTGTCAATTTAATTGGAAATGTATAGTTAAATATTATTAGTTGCTCTGTTTGAATGTGGTTGATAACTCAGGTTAAGTTGTAAAGTCCAATTTTATTATGTATGAATATAAAAATGTGTTCATGTTTAGTGTATCGTAAAAATTAAGTTTTTGTGTCTGTATCGTATAAAGCTACAATGGACAGTGAAGCAGTGGAATGTTTTTTATGAAGTAAAGAACTGACATTTTATAAGAATCTATTAACTCCTTTGTAAAAAATCTAATACCTTTAATTAAGTGAAATAATGTAATTTTTATCTTTAACTTGTCACTACTACAAATGTCCCACTCATGTAATTTAAATTGTACACCTTAGAAGGCTACTAATGAAGTATCGGTAGTAGAACTACTACATACTTTTGAACTAACATACCTTAACATACTATACTAATCATTTTCAAAATTGAAAATCCAAATTTTCAGGCAAATGATTTTATAACAAAAATGACAGCTCAAGGAGTATTTTACAAAGGGGAAAACATAATAATAACAATGGGTGAAGACTTTCAATACCAAGCAGCAAAGATAAATTTTATAAATATGGACAAATTGATTCAGTAAGTGATCATATTACAGTCATGGCATGTTTTCTTAATTTGTGGTGAGGAGATTTGAATGTCCTTCAGGATTACTTAAAACATGGCTTTTGAATATCTTGTAATGTATCTGTCAATAAAAATGTCTAAAACACTAGACTATATAAAAAAATCAAAACTAAGATGTTATAGATTCTATTACAGGTATTTAAAATTTTAACTTAAGGGTCGGCTCTAGCTGTCGGCCATGTTGGCTGACACTCCATAAGACCAATGTTAGATTAAAATCCAAATTTTTCCTTTATTTTTGATTGGATAATTATGAACGATATGTCATTTTAAAGCTATGGCCAATATGCATGCAAATGGCTTTTCCAAAACTAAGGAAAACATTTTGTTTAATATTTATTAACAATTTAAAACATTGATTTTTAATATTTTTTTATGTTGTCACTATTAGTTATAGCGAAAAACTACCAAGGCATTCGCATGAAGAATTTCGTCCCCAAGAGTTTGGTATTTTTTTAAAAACGCTATTTGAACAATTGCGGGTTTTAAATGGATTTAGGCTGAGCAATGTCCGTGTAACCTACCGCCGCTACGCTGGAGTCGCAGATTGCTTTCTGTTTTACTAGAGCCGACCCTTAATAGATATAATGAAAGGTTGTGTCCTTAAATGTTGGAGGTATATTTTGATGTGTATCCTTTGAATTACTCCAGCTATGAATGTAATAGCTATGTCAATTGCTTTAATTGAAAAGTAAAAGTCATGAGTTTCTGTATCAAACCCTTGCTTCTACAGAAAATGTCTTTTGAAGGTAATGAAATGTAATCTTCGTGTTGGATCCTAACATGTTTGGAAATTTAATGTCTAACCAAACATGAATATGATTACTCTAAGCAGGGCCAGAACTAGCCCTCCTTTCACCCGGGGCAAGGATATATTTCTCCCTCCTCCTGCTCCCCACCACACTCACTCCATTTAAAACTATTTAACAAAAATAGTGTTCAGATTCTATTCGGGTATTTCCGTGAATGTATTTCTTCAACGCCCTAGGCGCGTTAGCCATTCCTTTTTCTCTGTCTGGAACTGTATACAATACGTTTGTGAGGGTTTTGTTTAGAGTTGATCTAATTTAGTGAAACAAAATGAAATAAGTTTAAAAAATAAGAATTTTTAAGTATACAGTTTAATTCTATGATTCTCTACAATTTGTTACAGTAAAATTTTATTTTTGGGTAAAGCATATTTCTAAATTCCTATTCAAAATAGGCCTGATTTTTTTAGCAGTCTTCATTTGTAGTAGAAACATAAAAACTGGTGTTTTCTAAACAAACATTTTGAAATTGGTATATTTTTTTATTCGCTTTTCTATTTAGAACTAAATTACAAAACTTTTGTACATTAAAAAAAAAATACAAACAATTTTTACTGTACGGTACTACATTTATGTAGGCCTAAAGTTGGATTTTCCTGTTACTGAACATTTTTTTCTTCCTGAGCTAATAACTTTTAAAGTTTTGCATCAATAAATTGTTTAATTGCATATATGAATTCCTTGATTATAAAAAAGCTACTGAATACTTTTAGATTGGGAAATAATGACAATATTTGGTGAATTTTTGAAAAAATGCTTGCAAAACTGCAAAAAATCCGGGCGAATTAACATTACCGCTGAAAGGGTTAACATCTGCGATATGCTTACTGCTATTTAAATTACATCAAATAAATATAAATAAAATTGAAGACGTTAAAAACCAAATCACACAAATAATTGAAATAATAAAACTATTATTTGAAAAATTGTAACTTGTTACATATAGAAAATAATTTTTACTATTGCTTCGCTTTTTTCGCACCAAGAGCTGTAGCCCAAGGCACATGCCCTACTCCCTAGTTCCGGCCCTGCTCGAAGGTCTTGTCCACAAATCCCCTTTCATATTGCGCTTCCGTTATCTTCGCACTAAGTTGGTGTCCTCTAATTGTGTGTGTGTGTGTGTGTGTTCATATTGAATCCCTGACTATCACACTGTCCAAAGCCTTTACCTGTGCCCTGACTGAGGAAATTAAGCCCAGCATTTTTTTTTTGTTTTTTTTTTTTTTTTTTTTGCCTTGCACCATTGTCTAGTGTTTTGTTTTCAATACTGAAGCAAAGGCTTCATCATAACAGACAAAGAAAAACTCAACTCTGCAGTTTTTGAATGCCCACTAATGTGGGACAAAAGGTAATATAACTGTATCATGCTTGGCAAGTGTTGGTGAGAAATCATGGGAAAACACAATGATCTGTCAGATTCTGTCTTAGTCCTCAAACGAATGGTGGCATTCACTATATTTCTATCACTTCTTGTTAGAGACCAAATACCCGCTTATTTTCATTTTGTAATACCGAATTAGAGAAGAACAAACATCAAACGATGACGGCATGTTCGTAATGCTGTTAAAAATCTACTGAACAATGTTCAGGTAAGTTCTTGTACAAAAAAGAATTCGGCCCTAGAAGGTACTAAGAATGAGGGTCTCGGGTTGGTGTCATTGTGCAGTGCAAAGGGTGATGTGCTGTGATGGAGCATAGACTCACAGGAAAAAATATGCGTTGTCTTAACATATTACAGTAAAAATCAGTACAATTACAAAAATTGAAATATTTGTTAGGTGATGGTTCATTACCTTCTGTTTTGTATGGAGTCTGCAATTCTGTAACATAGATTGTATTTGAAAGTTGTACTGCGTAGACATGTAATAGAAACTTTTTATGTACTTCACGCACTTTTGTAAATCAGACATTTAGGAAGTGCCAACTGAAAAGGGTGTTGTACTGATGACTTTTATAAAAAGGTAGAATTTGGTGAATGTTTTCTATTATTTCATTTTTTTAAACTGTGTGTCATAAATGACCAAATCAGGAGTTACAATTTTCAACTGCAAAAATGGTTTCGACTTAGGAATTACTATATTTTTTTCACTAACATTCAAATCATAAGTCAACTCTGCGATGAACAGAACATGTCTTTTCAAATTTTGAAAAGAAAAGACTTTTTTCTCATAATGGTTGTTTAAGAATGTTTTGTATTTTTGAAACATTACCAAAATTAGTTTTTGAATATTCTCAACATATTTATGAAGTATTAATACACTGATCAATTATAAAGTATTTATATTATAAAAGGGAAACATATTCTGTATGGAAAATGCATAGGACTCCACAAAGTATTCAATGATTGATCAAGTAACCTGTGCATACTCAAAAACCACATCATGCCATAATTTTGTTTATTTGTATATTATAAACATAATTTTTAACATCATTTCTGAATCTCTGGCTGCTATCTTAAAGTGCACATAACTTAGAAATTATAAAAAACTTTGTGAATGTTACCAAAAGGTAGCCCATTCTTATTTTCAAAGAGACCTTTTATGGAGAAGAATAAATGTTCTTCTTCCTGTCCAGGACACTTGGACAAACAGTTATACCCATTTACCTGAAACCAAACTGTAACTTGTATTTGTGAGAAGCTGAGCCAGTTTTATTTTATCAAGTATTAGAACTATCTTAAAAAAATAGCAGCTCTGGACACTGGTAATGGCAGTGAGTAGTGAACATCGGGGCTGTTAGTGTTATTTGATGGTGGATGCTTGTATTAAGAAGTAACTCACAAAAAAAAGAAACAAGTTGTTATTGTGGGAAGAGCTTTGTTGTACAAATTGGACAAAAATTTTTATACTTTGGCTACTGTATGCTGGCAATCTAAATTGCCATTTCTACAGAGTTTTGAAATTTCAGTTGCACGAGTATTAATAAGTTTGTATAACACAAATGAATAAAACACTTACATTGCAGCATGACATATTAAGAGTTCTACATTATACTAACAAGCTGACACTAAAACTGTCTTATAAGCTTAATATATAATATAACATAACATAAAACTCTATACTTGAAACAAAATTGTCAATTGCAATAAAATGTCTTATTTTCAAGAGCTGTGAATGCCCAGCAGTCCAATGGCAGCCTAATGAATCTATTCTACTCAACTCCTTCATGTTACCTAAAGGCTGTCAATGATGAACAACTTCAGTTCCCTACCAAAAGTGATGACTTCTTCCCCTATTCTAGTGACCCTCATTCATTCTGGTCTGGATACTATACATCACGACCTGCTATTAAATACTTTGAGAGAATTGGAAATAACTTTTTACAGGTAAGCATTTTAAAACAGGTGATGATGTTGATTAAGTTTGGTCTTAACAAATGACAAAATAAAAGTTTATTTAAATCAAGTGCTTAAAAGTTTATTAATTTTGTTTAGTGCTAATCAAAATTTCAAATATAGTATTAATTTATTTATTAGTTCTACAAATCTCATTACTGAGTGATCTACAAAAGTAATGAAGGTATGTGGTTTCATCCAGAACAGAGGCAAATAATTTTTAAGCGATTTGGCTGAGGATTGTGGTTTGCTTATACTATCAAAATTAGATTTTATTCGTGGAAGTTTTATTCCTATAATGCATTTAATAAGTTCCCCCATTTTTCAACTCTATTCAAATATTTGGATCCTTATTTAAAGTGTGGTGCATATTTGTGAAGATTCGGCTCAAGGCTTGGTTAGTTTGGGGTATTTCCTTAAGTCAAATGATTTGATTAGAAATTTGGATTTAGCTCTGTGCTTGGAACATAGTACTGTTAATCCACAGTTTTCTCCATTACTATAGAGAAGCCAGAGATCGAATCTATTCTTGTAACTGTTAGTAAAAAGAATTATTACTGAACTATTAAATAAAAACTTACAAATAATGGAACTTAGTTCAATGTAAATATTAAGTGTTACAACTTCTTTTAAAAATGTTTAGTGTTTTAGTATATTATATGAAAATTTACTCTCAAATATTTGAATACTATTTTCACTTTAATCATGTCAGTAGGTATTCACTATAAAGAATCAGTTTTTATTTAGGTGTGCAAGCAGTTATATGTTCTGGGTAATCTTGACCCTAAAGACCGTGTAGACCTGAATGCAATGAGAGAAGCCATGGGAATCATGCAGCATCATGATGCAGTAACTGGAACAGAAAAACAAGCAGTTGCGTTTGATTATGCAAGAATATTGTCTAAAGGTTTTACTGATTGTGGTGCTATAATAGACACAGCTATGAGGTAAAATTGAGATAAATATAATTCCCGACACTAAACACATATATATTTACTGCTTAGTTCTTACATAGGGGGATCATTTAAAAATACAGCAGACAAACAAAGCTTACATAATGAACATTTCTCACTTTAAAATCAAATTTCACCATTACCACTTTCCAGTATGGCAATTAATTATTTGCACACTTTTTATTGTGTATATAAGATTGATAAAATTTTAAACAGTTTTTATTCTTTAGTTTTTTTTTCAAAAACATTAGTTTTAGAGATATTGAAAATCAAACATTTGTATTTAAAATAACTATAGCTCATAGTTGGGTTTTAGTCAAATTACTAAGAATTTAAAGTTTAAACACTGCACAATAAGTCAACAAATTTACAGAAAATGTAAAAAAGTAAATAACTGTACTTATCCTTGAAAATCCAATAAGAATCTACTTTACAAGTCTCCTGTATTTATCTATGACCTGTATTCCTTCAAGGTACTGTAAATTGTTTGGAAATTAAATTGTAATTAAAACCTACTACTTTCTAACTTATGTTTCAGAAAACTGTTGATAAATCAAACATTAAACACTAATATTGAACCTCAACCAGTCTCCGACTTTCAATTAAATACATGTATGTTGCTGAATATCAGTGCGTGTGAAATTACAGAAACAAACAGTAATTTTGTAGTCACGTTGTACAACCCGCTTAGTCGACCTGTCACTCATTATGTCAGGATTCCCACCAAAGGAGAGTTGGAATATGTAATTTACGATCCTAAAGGTGATTATTTATAGCAATTTTGTTTACTTTTTCAAGAAAGTAGTGTTGGTTTTCATGGTAAAAGAAACTGTAGCTACGAAAGTTTAAATCAGTTAAATGGTTGACGATAAAAATCCGCGGATAGATCATGCTTGCTGATGACGTCGACAAAAGTACATTGTGAATATAAAATATAAAAATTGAAATTTTTTAGTTTAAAAACAGTTTTAAGTAATTTAAAATTGGATATATTGATAAATAATTGAAAATACGTAAACTCTCCAGATTTAAGAACAGTAAAACATATTTTGGGAAAAATAATGGTTCACGTGACCCAAGAAGTATGCCTGTTGAGAATAGATTATTAGACACGATAATGGTAGTGGCCATGAGTTAATTGTAGAGTGCCATAGCTTAAATTATTGTGGCATCTTTTTTGGTACTTCTAATTTAGTACTCACCAAGTGCAGACGTATTTACCAGTTTCATCAAATTACATTTAGAAAAATTTATAAAGAAAAAGAGAACATATTGTTCCTACCTTGAAGAACTATAACCAGTACATTCTAGGATAGTATTATTCAAAAAGTACAACCAATAATCAGTTGGGTAAATGTATTAAAAACAGCCATCAAATACAAGGTAATATCCAACCAATTCTTATATCCACATTCAAAATTACAAATAAATTTGAACCAGCAAAGTGAATATAAATTCAAATTAAACCGATCGTCATAGTTTGTTTTTTTTTTACATTTGGACTTTGGGACATTATAGAAATTAGTTTTAAATAATCCTGTTGTAATAGTTTTAAGTGTAGTTTTAAAAGATTGCCTATTTATCAGTCAGGAATTTTTTAACCGGAGATAAAGAGATATTTTTAAATAATTTGTCAATATTAGTTTTGTTTTAAATATATCTAGAGAAGATAATAAATATAAAATAATTGTAAAGTAATTCCATTCTAAGTTTTATTGAAAAGAGTTATAGTTGTAAAGAGATAGTAAAGTTATAGTTAATCCACAAAAGAGAAATATTGTACTAAAATTAATAACTAATTATACTAGTGAATAAACCTAAAGCTTTGTTAAACAAAAAGGAGTCAGTTATTTATAGAATTTGTTTGTTGAAGTAGGCTAGTATTTTTCCAGAACATCTTAAGGAGTAACATCTTTCTAATTATGTAAAATGTATATTATAGAGGCTTAATGAAAATGAATTCACTATACTATTCCCTCTTCTTTAGTCTACTTGGAAAAATCAAAAATGTAAACAAATGTATCTACTTCTGATATTTGGGTGATGTTTGCTACAGTGTAACTGATTTTGAAAATAACTTTAAACTTTTTGTTACGTGTTGTGTTTAACCAAATCCTTACATTTTCACCAGTTTCCTGCTCCTTCTAAGTCTTGGAATATTTAACTACATCTCCAATGATAACCAATATCTTTTTTATTGTTATTCAGGAACTAAAATTGCAACACAGATAGTACCCATACCTAATTCTGTTTTGAATATGCCAGGACGAATTAGCGAAGCAAAATATGAAATAGTTTTTATAGCGAAAAATCTACCTCCAGTTGGCTTCAGATCATATTATGTAGGATCAACTTCTATTAAGCATAACCGAGAAATTGTTCCAGAAATGGGATCATTGTATACAATAGGACATAAGGTGATAATGGCTTAATTATGTAATATCATTTTTACCAAAGATCATTGTAGTTAATAGGTGACCAAAAATATAACTCTTCATTATTTTTGTGATTGTGTGAACTTTTTAGTTGACATATAATCTTTAAACTTTAGTAAACTTTATTAGTCTAGTATAATTAGGTTTTAAAATTGACAAAGTTAAAAAAACATTAAATGTACAGTAATGTCTGAAGATGGTAACTTTGTTATTGAAATGTACAATAAATAAGTAATGCAAATGCAAATAAGTAATGTTAATTAGTAATTCATTGTGTTAGTCAGTACTAGTATTTTCAGTCTTTAAGTGTACCACAGCCAAATAAAAGTTTAGTAATCATTGATTCTACATAATGTTTTCAGATAGTCATCAAATCTAACTTAATTTTTTTTTAATGTTGTTATTATTATTTATTTTTACAGTATGTAGAAAATTACTCCTTAAATCTGCATTGTAATCTAAATAACTCCAGATATAAATGAGAATCCTTCAAGTAAATAAATCATAAGCGTATTAAATGAAGCAATGTACATAATATAATATATTTGTATTTAAGCACTAAGCTCTAATGAGCCTTGTAACATGTTTGCTGTAACATATAGCATGTTCCTTCCAATGTCGATTTTTTTGCTTAACCATCAAGGAACATTAAACAGCTGACTTTTAACAAAATGTTGCAATCGTTTTTGTAAATATTTGCCACAATTGTCACAATGTTACAAAAGTTGTGCATGCTCTGTTGTGTGCAAATGTGTAGTGGCTTTAAGTTTTGTTTATGCACTTCTGCCGAGCAGGAATATCCAGGCGCCCTGAACTTAGCCCTACTGCTACAAACCTGTCAAAAAACATTCATCCTTTTGTTATATTTTCTCTATATTTAATATTAAATTAGCTAATATCCCACGAAGTTCTAAGAGGACATTGTTACCAATTATAACATTTTTATTATAACAAGAAAAATAAAGTGATGATGCAACTTATCTGGTTCTGCTATAATAATAAAAGAATAGTGGAAAGTTATAGAATAAAATTCAAAAGTAAACAAAGCCTAATTATATTAATCTTAAAATTAGACTTCAACAAATTAGCAACCTTTTTACATGTTTTAGAACTTTTTAAATTTGTTATTAACTCAAACAAATTATCATTGAACACTTACAAATTATAAAAACTAATAACTTATGTTTAACTTTAGTTATGGAAGTAACTTAACACTATTCTTATTAGGAAAAACGATCATAAAATGAATAAATCATAAGGTAGAATTGTATTTTTATTAAATCAATTAAATAACAATTTATGAAACGTAATATATAATGATTTAAGTGTGTAACTGTGAAATGGAACAAATGGTATGATAAATTTGGAGTTAGTTAACCGACAACGGCAGCCATTTTGTTATGTGACCCGGACTTTTATAAACGTACATGAATAACATGGTGTTAATTTAAGAACTTTAAATTTAAAATAAAATGATAAATAAACATTTCCAACAGCACATATTTACTCAAATAAATGCAAAATCACAATTACTACAATAGTCCCAGAAATTGTTTAAAGACGTTTTTAGAAAATTCAAAATATAAACTTCCCTCATCAAAAGGATAAACTAGATCAAATAGAAAATTATTTTAAGGCCGTATGATCACTCCTACAGAGATAATTATTTAATTCCAAGATATACATTTTCTTTAATTGTGAAAGTTAAAAAAGTTAAAACTTAAGAAACCACCAAGAAAAGCATTCTAAATACTATTAAATGAAAATAAGATCCAAAAACAAGATTTTATTTCACAAAGGACAGAAATATTTGGTATAAAAACTAACACTAATCAAAAACTTAATTCAAACCATTAAAACCATACAAACCAGTTGATATGGATCCATGAACAAATTAGTAATTTTCATTTGAAGAACATCTAAATTTTAAAATTGAATAAACTATGTTTAGAACTGTGAACTTTGAAATTAATATTGAATAGAACTACTAAATTAAATGACTTGATCTTTTTGGTCTTTAGTAGGCCTATTAAGATTGTTAGCCTAGATAATATTTATTTGTTACTGATTAAGCCTAAACATATTATATTTGCACACTATTTGACCAGAATAAGACCCAGAGAGGGAGAGAGAGAATTTAGAAAAATTCTCCAGTATTAACTGTGCTCAAATTTAGAAAAAAAATCAAGTTGTAATTTAAAATATTTCACCTATTTATGTCTTGTGTTTAAGAAATAAATAAAATTGCATTAATTATAAAACCAATTAATTGAGTACAGTATATTTTATTGATATACTGTTTGTTATAAATTAGATCAAATTTAGTTGAAATTTTTTAATTCAAGTCAACATTCCAAGAGTTTGTTACAAGTGTGGCTACTCAATTAAAATTATTGTTAATGCAATTTTATTGCTACCAATTTGAAACTAATAAAGTTAAACTAATAATACAAATTATTATTAATACATGATTCTTATATAATATATTATGAACTTAATATTAAACATCCAAATAGGTTTAATTATTTATTGCTACTGAAAAATCTATACATAATTAATTTGCTAGGGGTTATTTTGTGAGTAGAACTCCTCCTAGAGTTTTTAACCGATTTTGATGTTTTTGGTGTCATTTTACAGAGCTCACTCTGAAGTTGTGCTTCCCTTAAAATGAGCTCAATGTATGTTAAGGGCTTCGCCCCAGTGGCCCTCAAAGTTGCCATGTTAATCTTATAGAAGGTCAATCTTAAGGAAGAAGAAGAAAGATTTCTTTTGATTTTATCAGGGGCACAAAAAACAGCTGTTTGTATGAAAAGCTTAAAACAGCTGATTTTGATCAACAGCTGATTTTGATCAAAAACTGAATATAATTTTAGGTTAGGTAAATCAAGCAATAGCGAAGCATTGCCCGGTCCACTAGTTATTATTAATACATGATTCTTATACAATATATTATGAACATAATATTAAACATCCAAATAGGTTTAATTATTTATTGCTACTGAAAAAAGTTTAAATGATCATTGAGTATTTATATTATTTTATAAAACTTAATAACAATGCTGAAACACTGTTTCCAGGCCCCCCTGCAAAATCCTCATGGGGCCCCTATATAATATATATATGTGAATATATATACATATTACAGTATTTATGCAGTTATTTATACAGTTTTACAGTATTATGCTAGTTACTAAAATTCAGATTAGAGTTAAGTAGGCAATGAAATGAAATAAGTAGGCCTAGGCTAAGCAATTTAAAAAAGTATTTAATTACAAAAAGCACACATTATGGTATTAGATTATTTAAACTTATTAGATCTTTTGAAGTGAAAATCTCAATAACTTCACTAATTTTAATGTTTCTGGCGATTTCATTTTCTACACTTAAACTAAGACCAGACAGTCTTTCTTGAGACATAGAACTTCTCTTATAGTATTTGTTTAGTAGTTTGGTTTACTTTTCTAGGTCCATTGAATGTTAATCTAGGCATGTTTATTTTTTTCATCCTTTTGGCAAATTTTCCTTGCCTCACAGTAGTCATGGGACCTTTAGGTTTGTAGCCCCCCACATTGCTGCCGGCTGTTACTCCAGCAGCATATAATACTAAATGCTTTTTAATATTATAGTATCCTATTGCAGTTGTTGGTAGAGAAATTTCATGTACCTTTTTATTTAATTGTTAGTTTTCATTATTTCATCATATTAATATTTTTAGAAAGGAGGCGTCATAACCGTGGATGGACTAACAGGTGCAATAAACAACATCCATCTTACAGACAACACCACTCTGGAACAAAGCTTTTGGTACTATACTAGTTACAGTGGTAACAATGCGGAGTTCCGCAACCGTTCTTCAGGAGCTTACATTTTTAGACCTTATGCGGATCCAATAATGATTAACCCTCAACCTAAAATTAAAGGATATAAAGGTACATACAAACTATATTAAGATTCCAGTATTATATTCATTCTGATTTAAATTATATTATTAAATTTGGTTGTTGTGATTGCTATGGATTTGTAGAACACCTTTGTAATAAAATTCATTCTTCCTCCTTCTGTTACAGTTATAATGCTTCATGTAATATTCATTTTGTATGTGTACAGTGCCTTGAATATTTGCTTCGAAAATGTGTTTTCTGATTATGTTGTAAACAATTACTTAAAAAATGGATTATTTTGAGTTTTTAAAATGTAACTGAATTGCTTGCTTCACAGGACCTTTAGTGGAAGAAATCCACCAGAAATTCAATGATTGGACAAGCCAGGTTATCCGTGTATACAAAGGAGCTGGCTATATGGAGTTTAACTGGCAGATTGGTCCCATTCCTGTGCAGTGAGTAATTCATGTAAAATAATATCAATAATATTTTTTAGTATTTAGTCATACTTTTATAATATGGAAGAGACTTTAAAAACAGTTTATAGGAACATATATGACCTAAAACTCTTCCTTTTCCATTTGTCAGCTATTTTGTGGTTGGAATTTAACCAGTTTATTTCTTAGAAAACATTACAAAACATGTTGAATATATCCATATTGATACCAAATTTGGTAGAAATAATTGTTAAACCATTGTATTTCAAAAATCTTATAATTTTTCATGTATGGTTTCATAATTGTGGCCTTTCTAAAAATAATCTAATTACAAAAACTATATGTTTGAATAAAATTTTAATAGCTTCCGTTAATACAATCCCCCTACAATGTATTATAGTCCAGGGAAGTTAGGAAATAAATCGGAAATTTTTAGAGTCAGCAGATATCGAGATGCGGTTTTCTGCATTGTATTCAGAAAGCTCCCAGGAAAAAAGTCTATATGGTGTGGTTATGCCATTTTTCGAAAAATGCATTCTGGTGCAATAAATGCATTTTGCAATTGCATAATTGCAATATTATAAGAACGACTGGAAACTAGGAAAAATCACTCGAAAATCATTACTCGGGGGTTTTTGGGGATGCCGAATTCAATTCTGGCATTAGAACTACCCGGGGACGCTCAGAGGTGGCTCTGCAGGGAAAGGTAATGAAGAAAGTGAAAAATCACAAATAATGAAAATAATACTTTATTTAAATAATAAATAGTACTTTTTTGAATTATTCATCATAAAGTTCAATTTTTAACTTAAATACTAAACATCTTCTTCAAACTCTTCTTCTTCTTCCCCTTCTTCATCTTCTTCCTCGTCACTATCCTCAGCCTGGTTGTAAGTGCCTTTTTGGTTTGAGCAATTGCCATCGCAATGCAGCATTCCAACCCACTTCCGCACCTTGTGCCACAGTCGGTTTCACAGGAACAAGAGATACTGCTTAAAATTTCCTCGGGACCGGCTCCCTGGGTCATGGTGACAGGACTGAGCTCTCTATTTACGTATAATGAGAAAACAACGTGGTCCTAAACGGCTGATGTAATACTGATGCCAGTCGATACAGGAAATTTCTGTTCGCGCCGGTCCCGACGGTAACGATACTCTACTCTCTTGATAGCTTTGGCGCCTTTTTCAAATCCAGTTTCAAGGCAGAAAAGATTTCCAGAGTTATTGTTTTTATAATATGTGTAATATAATTTAATATTAAATTAAAATTTTTATAATTTATACCCTCGGGTAATTCTAATGCCAGATTTGAATTCGGCATCCCCGAAAACCCCCAAGTAACGATTTTCGAGAAATTTTTTCCAGTTTCCAGTCGTTTTTATAATATTGCAAGTACGGTAATTATTTACGGAGGAACTCAACGTCATTAAATACATTGCCACAGCTAATGGTTTTGATAGTCGCATGATTGATAGAATGTTAGCAAAAAGACAAAGGAAATCCACATTAATGAAACCTAAAGAAAAGAGGTATTATATGGCAAGCGATTACGGAAACGTTTTACCCAAGATCTTGTCGAAAAATTTAAAAAAACTTAATATCACGATGTCATTTTGAACTAATAATAATATCAAAAAACTTCTATATCAGAAACGGGAATTGCCTTTAGAACATAAAACTGGTGTTTATAAAATAAAGTGTGACGATTGCACTAAATTCTATATAGGGCAGACAGGACATACATTTCATCAAAGATTTAAAGAACATCTGCCAAAAGAGAACATTAATGGCATTAGGTCAAATTACGCACGCCACCTGGTGGACGAAGACCATTCGTACACCGATTTCAATACAAATATGGAACCGTTACATATCTGCAGTAAAGGCAAATATATGGATGCCATCGAAGAATATGAGATCTATAAAGCCTTTAAAGGTAATAAGGACTTACTATTGAATGACCAATTATGCTTTTCTTCGAACTTAATATACGACACGGCAATCAGAATTCATGATAACAATCTTGAATAAACAATTTATGTAGACCCATTGCTAAGTATTAGGCATGAAACGTCAGTCGTCCATGGACTGTGTAACGGTACCCACCGTGTTGTAACTTTGTGTTGTGTGTTTGTGTTGTGTATATGTTGTGTAACTTTTATATTTTAATGTGTTGACGATCTCGAGTGAGTGATTCTCTGAGGATGGGGCACAAGCTCTGAAACGCATCAGGAAAACTGAAGCAAAGAAGTCATGTGGCGGAGCCAAATGAGGTAAAATATTGTTTAACGGTAATTATGCAATTGCAAAATGCATTTATTGCACCAGAATGCATTTTTCAAAAAATGGCATAACCACTCCATATAGACTTTTTTCCTGGGAGCTTTCTGAACACAATGCAGAAAACCGCATCTCGATATCTTTAAAGATTTCTTTATTTCGGTTGATTTTGATCTAAATGCCCTGGACTATTTGTTAGGGTTTAAAATATCGGGGCAGATATCTTATATTTTATTGTATATCTAATAACTTTTATATGAAACAGATGATTTTTCAATTTCTACAAAGGTCTATCCAATGTGCAAGTGAAATTTTAAACTTTTAAAAATTTTAATATTTTCCTTTAATTTAGAAATAGAATTATATTTTAGCTTATATAAAACAACTTAGGTTTATACGTTTATTTACAAAGCTTTGGGTATTACTTATAATTATAAAAACCTATCAACCAAAATGTATAACCCTAACAATATTAACCCAATATTTATAACATCTGATGGAGATAAACTTTTAAATGAAGGAGTCTTTTTTTGACTTTGATGAAAGTTAGTTTGAGGGACTATCTGACAGTGATGATTATTGTGATCCTGTATTTAACAAAAATACTTTGTTTGATAACTTAGATTGCATAGGTATATGATTTGTCTTTGATAATAATAGAACAACTGTTTCTGTGCAAGACATTTATAATACTGAACAATCCTCACGACTACCAATAATATCTAAACAACTGGAGACATCCTCAAGCGTTGCAGAAACCCACACATAGTACTCAGCATATAAAATTGTATCCTCTCTTCAACCATTAACACCTGAACAATCCGAGCCATAATCAAGAAATACAGATGTCCAAATGTAGGCTATATAGAACCAGAAATACTCCATTTTCAAGAGCCTGAGACAGCCTCACAAACCATTACAGCAGATTCACCTTCAACATCGTTTCCGTCTGAAGACAATTTTGCAAGGAGTAAAAGAAGCCTCTTGCAACCTACAATTCAAAGTCTTCAACTAAAAAAGCAAATTTGTCACTCAATTGGTTAATAACAATGAAAATTATAGACCTACTAGGAAAAAGAAAAAGGGAAGGAGAAATTAAGTTTGTTGAGAAGAAAGAAGCAAATAGAAATTTCCAAAGAAAAGCTTCAATTTACTGGGGATAACTCTCTGCCCCAAGAATTGAAGCAGCTGCATAATAGTCCTCTTGATTTTTTTGTATACTTCTTTACACCAGATTTACTTATTCATATTACTGAACAAAGTAATTTGTTTGCACCCCAAATAAATCCAAGAAACCTATTTTTAATAAAGATTGAATCACTACAAAAATTCATTGGTATATGTATAGTATCCTCAGTTATTACATGTCACAATATGCATATGTATTGGAACAAATCTGTATCTGTTCCACTGTTTGTAGGATTCCTACCTGTAAATGAATTTGAGAAGATTCAAAAACACCTTCATTTCAAAGATGAATCCTAAAAGTCAGCCAGGACATGACAGAATGCATAAAATTAGGCCTGTAATTAGCGTGTGACGAACAAATGTGTTCATAAAAAGCAAGCCACTTTTTTATTCATTACATGCCTAACAAGCCTTATAAGTATGTTTTTGTTTTATATGTTTTGTCTGGAATGTCATGTACACTGGACAGGAAAATTATGACTGTTACCGAGAGGAACGAACTAGACATTGGGGCTGCAGGCAATGTTGTTATACATCTATCACGAGAATTTCCAAAAAAACTACTATACTTTGATCCCTCTATGCAACTTCTTACCATCCCAAGGAATACATACTCGAATTCCTGATTGTAAATTCCTAAAAAGCTTGATCGAAACAAAATTAACTGTATAGAATATGTAACATCTATTTGTAATGAACATCTATTATTATCATCATTTACATGAAAAGATAATAAAACTGTATCTTTGCTTCACGTTTGCTAGGACACAGGTCCTAACAATGTCATGTGAAGGTTGATTGAGCTAATGTAATATTAGAATACAACAAACATATGAGACATTTTAGACAGCTTACTAGGAAGGTACATAATAATTCAGAGAAGTAAGAAATGGTACCTTCGACTTTTTTTACCATCTTATCGATCTTGGATAGAAGTCAATTCCTGGATCCTCCACTCTAGATCTAATAAAGAATCGAAGAACAAAAGTCTTCCTTTATGAAAATTTAGATTACAACTAGCCAAAACTCTGTGTAAATATGGTTCTCCTAACACCCCAACTCGATAACGTCCAATTTAAAGTCTTGAAAAGAACTATTGCAAAATATTCACTGCCAGTTGATATTCGGTATGACAATACAGGACACTTTCCAGAATGTATAGATGAAAAATAAAGATGTAAATTAGAAGAATGCAAAGGATGCACAAGAATCCAATGTACAAAGTGTAAAATGACTGTCTTAATAAAAATAACAATTATTTCCATAGCTATCATTGTAAAAATTAAAATTTGGAAATTTTATACAGTATATATTGTAGTAAACTATTATTTTACTTTTTGATTAATTTCTATTTATTTATTAAAATTTTTAATAACAAAATGTAGTTTTATTTTAATATATTTTACTATCAAACATATTTCCTTGACTTGTCTAAAGTTAGGTACCCATCAATTTATTTGTAAAAATTATATGAAGTTAAGAACATTATTTTTTTTAATATTTTGTATCAAATAAATAAATTATTGTTAAAGAGACCAATATCTTTTGCAACGCAGAGTTTTAAGTAATTTTTTAAAACTAAAAATCAATGGTAAAAAATTAAGTAACATTCATTGATATATTTATTTGTTTTATGTTTATCTTGTTATTAAATAAAACTAAAATGGTAGGCAGACTAAAAAGGAATCATTTTAGGATATATTTTATATACTTTTTTTGTTCTTTTTGTCACTTAACACATTTCAAAGTTTTTGAATTTCAAATGCTAAAGGTAGCATTTGATGAAACATAATTTGAACTTATAGCACTTCATGATAATAATATTTCCAATTTGGTAAATAACGGATGTAAATAAAATTACTTCCCCATGCTTACAGACCTCCAAACCATAAGACCTCCAACCAAGACCATACAACCTCCAATTTAAGACATACACCTATATGAAAAAATTAACAACAATCCATGATACGACTTTATTACGACACTCGTTGAAATTAAAAAACCATATGATATTCTCCGTTCACCGATTGTTATAGGCCGAACTATTTCACACCAATCTCTTTAAAAAATGCATTTCTATTTATAAAAATGTCATAATTGGTTTATTAACATCTCACGTTGTCATAGATGAACTCAAATTAGATAATATTTTTTGTAATCTTCTAATTGAGGCTAAAACTATCTATATTTTTCTGGTTTGACCATTATAAGAAACCTAGTATTACTTTAAATATAATTACATTCAGAAAAAAAACTGAATTAAGTTTAAATAAATATGTTTGTCTTTTATTTATATTAATGCTCCAAATAGAGTAATTTACTGCTCTAGATAAATTAATCAGACATGTAACAGCAATCTAAGTACAAATTAATTTATTGATTGGAATTTCCTTCTTTTTTCCAGGGACAATGTGGGCAGAGAAGTTATTAGTCGTTTTAATTTGAATAGCGTAGCTTCAAATAAAACATTCTTTACAGATTCTAATGGACGTGAAATGATTGAAAGGACTCGTGACTACAGGCCAACTTACAATGTTAAACTGGAAGAGAATGTCGCTGGCAACTACTACCCTGTTACAACTAGGATCATGATTAAAGACAATGATACTCAATTTTCTGTCATAACAGACCGATCCCAAGGTGGTACAAGCCTTAAGAGTGGAGAACTAGAGTTAATGGTAAATATTAATGAATCTGCCAGATAGTAACTTAGGTCTTGAAATTAAAACCCATCCAAATAAAAAAAAGAAATTTTACTACACCCTATACATTTGAAAGGGACAATCTTAAAATATTTTTCTACGCAGTGGCCATTTATTGATTCTATGCACAAGCTTTTCAAATCCATATCTGTAGAAATCTGCCGCCTTAGATTTCAACCACTGATTTACTAATGTCAGTGCCTAGCGTGGCGATGAGTGGGGAGATAGCCATCAACTGGTTTCTGCAATCAGTACGCATCAAGCTGTCGTAGCATGTGAAATATGATTTTTAACTTTGCTCGTAGTGAATTATTGAAATGTGCGCTTTAATACGAAATCCAGTGAGTTGTGAGGTGCGTTCAATGATTAGGTTTTTACTGCCAAAAACCTCAAACCAGTTCAAATTCATCGGCAACTATGTAAGATGTACGGAGGCGAAATTCTGAATGAAGGTGGAGTGAGGCAGTGGTGCGTTCAGCCTAGCCTTGTTTAGGCCTGTGACAGATTTCTACAGAGACGGAATTGAAAAGCTTGTGCATCGTATTGATAAATGCGCTATTTTTCAATTTGAATAGCGACTATGTAGAAAAATAGTTTGATTGTCCCTTTGAAATGTATATAGTAAAATTTCTTTTATTTATTTGGTTGTTTTTAATTTTAAAACGTAAGTTACTGTCTGCACAGCACTCATATAAAGCATGTTTGAAAAATAAGTACTTTAACAAAGGAGAACACAATTAAAAGAAGGCCATTATTCACATTTTTTAGTAGGAAAAATGAAAAAATTCTCATAAAAAGTAAATAGCATCTCACATTTTACTAAACAAATAACATAACTATTCTTAACTTAAATCTGAAGCAAAATATTTTGTTTACATTAAATAATTTTACCTAAGAAAGAAAGAATGGCATTATTGTACAGTTTAAAAACCCTTAAAACTTGCCTATCATATCACAAATAAGTTTCAACTTTAAAGTCGCAAAATATCTTAGCCTTATGAAACTACTGGGTAATTTTTAAGAGCGGTTCTTGTAAATGAATATCATCATATTTGATTTAGGTTCACAGACGCATGCTTCACGATGATGCTTTTGGAGTGAATGAAGCCCTTAATGAAGAAGCCTTTGGAACAGGACTAGTTGTTCGTGGTACACATTACATAACAATAGGAGACCCTAAAGATCAGTCGTTGATTGATCGTTCACTAATACAAGAGAAAGTTTTATCTCCTTGGATATTCTTTACACTTACTACTAAGAGCTACGATGAATGGAGGACTGAAAATAATATGGAGGTATGTTTTAAAAATAACATATAACCAAATGAAATTTGATTATGACTAAAATCTAAATTATGTTACAGAATTAAGTCATTTGCCTATTTTAGGTATTATTTGTACAGCAGGGGCACAATTAACAATATATTTGGTATATATTATTGTGCAAGGTTTTATTTTAACACAAATCCTGACAAAAATCAGAATTTTTGCTGTTTACAGACTAAAAGTATATTTTTTAATTTTACTGACAAACGAAAACATACCAGATTCAATCAAATAACAAATGAATTTCTCTGATATATCATCATTAACAAAATCAATAATTTTCCAAGAAATTTTCCAACTACAATGTTAAAAAGCACCTTTCCATGCAGCATCCTTTATGCACTAAGCTATGTTGAGAAATGACTTGGAGTTGTGAGAGAGTGCACTTTTTTTTCCTGCTGCTTCTGTTTTAACTAAGGACATACTGTGCAGATCAGTATGAGTTTGGTCATAGTGATTCAACTTGATACAGTAAACAATTTAATTAAACTCGTGTTTTAACAGAGTAAATATTATAAATTAATAAGTATTTCAGTAAATCATTCACCACCAAAAACTCGTTCTGGCAAATGTATAGTAGATAAGCCTATGTTATCAAAGCCAATATCTCCTTAGGGCGGAACTAAAGGGTTCTTATGCCTGATATGCTTGCTGCTGTGATGGATGCTGTCAAGTCGTGTTTCAAGGATATCTGCGATATGGTGTCTCTTATCATTATTGACAATCTTAAACATTCTCTTGAGTTAGCTCAGGCTGAAATTCAGACTTTAAAAGACGAAGGGTGTCATTACGAGCTATGAATGAATTTATTAGATCTCCACGATGATTTGGCTCAGTTTCAGAGATGCAATAACTTAAGTTTTTAGCATTTCCGAGGACAAGACTGGTGAGACAGACATAAACTAATTGATTTGTTTAAGGAAACATTAAATGTGATCTCCTCATTAATGCCATCAATTGGTCTCAAGATGGACCCAGATAATAACGGCAGAGTACTATCTAGAGCTGTTACAGTTAATTTTGTTAGTTACAGAGATTGTAGAGCGATATATTTGAAAATAAAAAGATTCTGAAAGGAACAGGCAGTAGGCCTACCATTCAGACTTGAAGGTTCGGCGCCTAGCTGTTTTTAGAAAAGCTGTAGACATTTTTGGTGTAAAAAATGTGTGGACAATAAACGATTGTGAGTCTTGGTGGATCGATGAACAGGGGAAACGTAGTGTGGCGACGACAAATGTAAAACTGTTTTACTTTAAGATAGATGAAAGCATTTTAGAAGTATGCTCTTATGTTCATAGTAATATAATTTAATTATTTTAATCATTAATCAGTTATCTGAATTTTTGTCATTTCTTTCCTCCAATTGTATTATTGTACTTTCCCTAATTACAGTTTATTTCTGGAGTGCTACATTTATAGTATGTTTTAGTTTCATGTGGCTTTACAAGCTTTGCCTACTTTGAGGTTTCTGTCAAGCTTTTTCTTTGATGCAATTTATTTGTCTTTCTTTCTGGTTACATTTTTTATCCCTGTCCTTCTAACTATTTAAAATTTCTTTCATATTTTTTTCGGCCTAAGCCTGGCATTTTTTAATTAAAAATAATTTAATTATGAAGTTTACTTTTATTCAATTACTATATCGTATTTAGTGTTTATAGAAGCAGATAATGCACCATTTATAAGAGGAATGATTTATTTCATATTAGTTAGGATGTTTTTTTATATATACTTAATATTGTGTATATATATTATGTTTTTGGTATGATTGTGAGTGAGTGTGAGATTTACTTTTTACATTGTTCTGTCACATGTCAGGGGGAATGCTGATTGATTTACTTTTTACATTGTTCTGTCACACGTCAGGGGGAATGCTGATTACAAATGTATTCTTGGTTTAGGGAATAAAAAAAGTGTTACTGGAGCGACTGTTGTAAACACGATTTTGAAATAGCATATAAAGAATTATTGAATTAGTGGGATGAAAAAAGTAATTCTGTTTTCTTTAAACCAATGTTGTTTAATTTGTTTTAGTATTCTGCATTAAAAAGTGCTCTTCCAGATTGTGTACAAATTTTGACGTTAGAGCCTTGGAAAGGAAAGAGTCTTCTGCTTAGGCTGGAACATATTGCAGAGAAAGAAGACAGCAGTCAATGCAATAAACCAATCAATTTTAAAATACAGGTATATCAATTATTTAATATGTCGTGTATTGATGTCCATACTTATTAGGATACTACGGAAGACCAATATGTATGTTATACTATATGCAGTAGTTATACAATTGTGACTACTTGTTTTGAGACGCCAGCTACACAATTTAGATTTTGAACAGAAATAAATATGTTTTACCATAGGAGCTACCTATTTGCTAATTTCTATCACGTCTGGGAGTACCCAATCATCTCGAATACACAGACTATCTCTTTACAACTAATGGCCTAGAAACGTTTTTGACCAATGCAAAAAATGAAGCTAGTACCGGTATTTCATTAAAATCAAATGGAAAATACTATTCCTATTTTTGTTTTTTTAACTTGTAGGGGAATAATTTTGAAAATTGGTTTCTCACTTTTAACCTGAGGCCACACTATGAGACTTGGGAAGACAATATAAATCAGTCACACATACAGCGGCTCATGACTAAATTTATAACTCCTATTTTAATAGTAAACAACAAATAAAACATAAGGAAAGGGTAGCAAAGGGAATATCTGGCACTTGTTTTATTCAATATTTTCAGGTTAAAACCTTATAAAGCCACTAATAATTTGTGTTATATTTTAAAAAGAGGATTTACATTGTTTTATTAATTTTTCGTTGTGTATTACAAAATATAAATAAAATAAACTTGATTGTTTTTATTAAGACATGATTTATGGATTTAGTCAAACTTTAAATGGAATATCTCGAAAAATCAAAAATGTTGGTTGGCACTCTACCCACGTAGCACAAGCATGTCATATTGCCGTGGAAAACACGTTTAGCCGAAACGTCAAGAAACGGTTTTAATGGTACGTCAATATTCCGCCCAAATGTCACAGCGATAAGATAGTTAAAAAGACGTCGCAAAATAGTTAAAGATTAGGTAAAAAGACGTCTAAACCTCGTTGATGAATTGCCGTAAATAAATCGTTGGATTCTCGTCATCTTAAGACGTCATATTTTAGCTAAAAACTCGTTGAATTCTAGGAAATATGACGTTACTGTACAATGGTAAAAAGACGTTGTTCTATAACGAAAAATAGACGTTACTCCATAACGGTAAAAAGACGTTATTTCAGAACGGCAAATATACGTTCTTCCAGAACGATAAAAAGACGTGATTTAGAACGGTAAATAGACGTTACACTAAAACGTCAAAATGACGATCCATTAGAATGGTAAAATGACTTCTAAAAGTACACAATTATTCCAGTCAATAAAAATAATCTAGATACAAATTATTGCCGAATGATTATCTAAAATGGGAAAGAATGCTTTTAAATTTTGTCATATTTTGAAAAAAATATCTGTCAAAATATGATTAAACAGGAAAGACATTGCATTTCCCTCATTTATATAATTACATCCCCCAATTAATTGTTATATTTATTTGCCAAGGAATAATCAACCATTTATTAGTCATTTTACTACCATAAAGAAAGACAATTTTAATACAATACACTAATTTCATTGATAAAAGAAACATTTAATGTAGGCCTACATAAGTTAGTTTTTATAAAATCTTAATTGATAGCGATTTTTTTTTAAATGCAGGCCTATAGATAATTTAAAATAAATATGTACTTACCACTTTTTGCAGTATATTTATTAAAGTCAGTCTTTAATGGAGATTATCTATGGCCCGGATAAATGTATGGTATTTACATTTAATGTTGCAATCTATACTAATATTATAAAGAGGTAAAGTTTGTTTTTTTGTATGTAGGGGATAATCTCTGGCACTACTGAACCGATTGAAAAATAGTTTACACTATTCCTGAGTAACATAGTATATATTCATTTCAATTAAAATCTTTTTTTTTATTTCAATATTTGTAAATTTAATCGGAAAAAATTTAAAGGTTAGGCCTAGAATGATAAACCAACACATGTATTTACATTTATTACCATAGCGACCAATTAAATAAAATAACTAGCTGTTTGCTCCAATATTTCCATTAACAGCTGATTTTAAAATTTGGAGCAATTATTTTTGTATTTCTAGCTTTTAGGTTAGGGTTTTAAAGTGTAGGCCTGAGCCTTGCTGGTTCTTTTAACCATTATTACAACTGCTGTTATAAAATATAAGACATCATTTAATTTGAACATTTAACATTATTTACCATCTTAGTTTTGAGGTTATTATTAATCCTACACCTTTATTATAAATAAAACATAACATATGTTTTTAGAAGGTTCCATTGGGGGTTGGCATGCTGAGAAAGCAGGGGTCTCCCCTAGTAAATAAAGTCAAACAAATAAAATTTTACAATACCATAATTAATTAATTAAAGTTTAAGATTTCCACAAAATATATAGTAATTTTGTATATATAAATACCTTTGTTTTGCAAGGATTATTGCTAGTAGTCCTTTCTTTAGCCAATGTTTAAAGCGATGACACACGTATCACCTATTGTTTATCCTTACCATATAACATACCTATTAAAGGTATTTATAAAACATATTCGGTTCAGTGAGGCAAAAGCAAACATAAAATATGATGAATTTTGTAATTATTACTTTCTTAAAACTTACATTTTACTTCTTGTTTTATACCCAAATTTTAAAAAAATAATGAAAACATTAAATGTATTGAGAAAAATTATAAAAAGAACAAAAATTAAACGTTATATTTTTTCTGACTCGTTTATCAAACGAAGAACATGAACAAAAACTTGGATCAGCACATAAAGAAATAAGTTACTATGCCTCCGAATTAGCATTAAAGGAACATGGGAATACAAAATAAATTAAAGCTACATTTTATAAAACATATTTTATTAAATAGACATAGTATTTTATTACCTTCAATATTTGTTTTATTGAAGGTGAAGAACTCATATTTCTGTAAATGTAAAAAACAACATAGGCATAATAGGTGCTCCAAATAGACATGACTTTAAGCTGAAAAAAAATATAGTCATAATTTTAAAAAAAACTTATTATTACAGCCTGTTTACAAATGCACATTCTATCTATTGAATACAGTTAAACTAAAGAATAAATTAATAATTGTACGATACTTAAAGCTTCTTATACGATACTTGCTTTAAGTTGTGTTATTATTGAGATACAAATTTTTTGGTTATACAATTAGTATGCCTTTGTTTTGAATTTGTTATTTTTGCAATTACGAAAATATCACATATTTTATATAATTGCTAGTTTTTGTAAAATAAGACATTACATTTCAAGAAAACTACGTTTTGACTTTGCCATAGGAGAATGCCTCCTCTACTTTTCTTATTATTTCACTTTTAGGTTTTTGGTGTGGCATATAACAATTTATTTTAAACAGTTTGAAATGAAAATATTGAAATTAATTTGTTACCTTTATGTTTAATTTATTGTTTGTATTTTTATAATTGAAAATAATTTATTGTTCTTAACTTTTGTACTGTTCACTCAATGTTTACCATATTTAAAAGTGTTTTATATTTTAATATAGGTAAAATTATGACTATGAATGAAACAATATTAGATCCTGAGTTGACAAATTGAGTATAAAATACACAAACAGTCCAATGTAGATGGTCAATAAAGATTTATTGTGAACATTCTTAAACATTTAATGTTTCAACTAAAGACAATTGTACTTTTTCTTTTGCTGTTTAAGTACCCGTAATGGAGCATATTTTAGCCAATATTTCATAACCTCTTCTATTTTGAGCTGGATCGCAATATCTTTATTTTTCATAGCCTTTGTACGAAAACTGTAACAGAAATATGCAGTAATAGTTATACTAGTAAAAGGTAAAATAAATTATAGATATAACAATCAAGAAATGCTGCAGAGTAGACTTCAGTTCCTAAAGCTTATTATAAACTTACACAACACACAAAAAAAACAAGGTTCAAAATACCACTCGTAAAAAATTCAAAAATAGATCCTTGATTATAGCTCTATACAAAAACTTTCCTGAAAACAAAAGCAGGAAATAATATTAAAAAATTATTTTTAAACTATACATATTATTTTGTTTAATGTAGGCTACTAAAACCATACTAAACTTTTTTTCAAGACAGAAGACAATTTAACAAATATGATTTTTATAAATATGATTAAAAAATTGGTTTGAATAAATTCATCTAAATGACATATTTTTGGGATATTAACATGAGTAGAGCAAATAGGATATTTTCTAGGAGGGCTAGACCAGGGGTATGGGATCAAGGATACCCTCCCCTCCTTCGGTAAAAGGTGTCCGGGAAATTTATGAACTCCCCCAAAAAAATGTTTTAAATTTAGGAAGCCAATTTGGCTGTTCAGGCGAAATATTAACCCACACAGCAATGAGTCTGTACCTTTACACCGCAAATGAACACACAAAGCTACACCGCACCTAGAGGCCCCACTAAGTAGCTAGGACAGAGCAGCTTTGCTTAAACTCTTGTAAAAAATTAAATAAGTATACTTAAAATCAAATGGTGCATAACATTTAAAACATATTCTAGTGCTAAACCATTTTTATGTAATACTACTTTTAAATAAATCTCTTAAAAGAAAATTAATTTACTATAATTTATAATATAGGCTACATATTTTCCTTTTCGTATTGGAGCTTTCTACTCATAGGTACAGATCGGCCAAAATTTCTGTGTGCGCGACCTGACCTGGTCGGTTCCAGGCGAGGGGGTTGGCGGGGGTACTTTTGTGAAAACATCCGTGTCTTGCTACTACATCGCAGCGAGGTAGAAACCATGGAGTGCTCCCCAAATGAGCAGAAAACGGTGGACGCATTGTCATTTACACGCTCCTAGTCCTCTTACGAATATAAAACTACAATTAAATTTATATATTTCTTTTCTGCATGAATTGCCGCATCCAACGGAATAAATAAATTTTAGTTTAAAATTATGCGTTACTTTTAATAATGAAAAAGATTATAAAGTTGTAACAGCATGACATGAAAAAGTCAGTAAACGCTGAAAGTTTTTATTTTTGAGGTTGAAACAAACTTCCAGCGAGAAAGTTGTAGCTAATTTGTTGATCTTCAAAATTTATTCCAAAACATTTTCGATAGAACTTCTAGTTTGTTCAATAATCCGATGTAAACTACCGCTATGTTCAGTTCTACGCGCCCCGCCACTCGAACCGATCAGAAGAAATTTAAATCAGCGGAAAGTTTAATAGCCAAGAATCATATTGTATTGCATTTGTTTTGTATTGAATGGGATATATATTGTATAATTTTATATTACATGGTGTATTGAACTTTTCCTCCAATTTTATTTTTTATTTACATATATCCCTTTTCCTACAAACTTAAAAATAATACTAAGCTATGTTCGAGTTGACGTAAAGCCGCGAAAAGATTAATAATTATGAAACATATTGTATAGTGTTTAATTTGTTTGGTATTGAATGGGATTTATATTATATAGTTTTATATTAAATAAAAGCTGTGTTCAAGTTGACCTAATGCAAGTTGAAGTACATTCAATAGGCGATATAGGTCGAGGCAATCTTATAGTTTTAAAATCTAACAATAGCTCATATTTTCATCATCATATGTTATTATATGTTCTAATATATAAAACGAGTTTGGTATCATTTTTAATACCATTTTCAGTAGATTTCAAATACACATCTTAAAACGTTAATTTGTTATTCTGTTAAGAAATAAATATAGAATATAGGCTTTGTAAAATGCGGAGAGCAACAGGCTATGTTTTTAGTGCCGCTAGTAGCGAACCGTCCGCGCGCACTGAAGTTTTGGCCGACCTGTATGGGTGCCATCATGGTACAGTCCAACTGCTGTTGTAGCCTAATAAACCATTTTATGATAGTATTTGAGAAAGCAAATTTTGTATTCAGTCAGAAATTATGTTTTTATCATTTAAACTTATTCATAATAAGTAGGTAGGCCTAAGTTTAATTTTAAGTTTATTTAGTAAATTAAACTAATTCATAATAAGTAGGTAAGTTTAATTTTACGTTTATTTTGTAAATTAGGTTGTACATTAAGTACTTTAGTTATTTTTTGTTTGTATCGTAGCCCTACCATAACATTTATCGCATTGAATGTAACTTTTAAAGATCTTTTAAGGCTCTTCTTTACCTTGAAGAAAACTCCCAAGTGTACAGTATGATTTTAAAAAAAAATGTATAACTCAAGCCGCAAAATAGTTGAAACATGCATTCGTATTAACGTGTTTCGGATTCTATTGATAAATTAATAATCTGGGAAACTACTTTAAGTTATAAAGAAGGCTTTATATTATTTACGTGTTAGCTTAAAATATGGAAATTATTGCTTAAAATATGGAAACTCACAAAAAATGCATTAAAAATAATAAATTTTTACTCAGTTAATCTGTTGATTAAAAGGAGTTGCCATCGATTTCTTTCAATTATGAGATATAAGACAAACGCACATAGCCTTTAAGAACAATTTAAGATGTTTCACAACTTTTTAGGTTTGAAAAACGGCGTCCGAAACACGTTAGTACGACGTGCATATTTTTGCTGTTTTACGCAAGGTATAGAAGACCCTTAAGCATTCTTCCGTTAGTGATATTTATATCCTTAGGTTTCATCTTGGAATTAAGATATCTATAATTTTATACTTATAAAATAATGAGGTAAAGTTTGTATGATCCTGTCCATGTTTGCTTTAATGTACAACATTACTTAACTAGGCCTATTATTTGTAAAAATATTTCACTACTACCTATATAATTTAGACCTTTAAATTACTTCTTTTATTTCTTGAGAAAAAAGAGCTTACTTTTAATTTTGCAATTTCAGTATTAAATCACAAATTGACAGTACATATATGACTAAGCTATACACAAATATACCGATTAAAGATTTAATAAAACAATATATAGATACTGTTATAAAATATTAGTTGATCATATAATAAATATTATGTTTTGTTC
>JAGFPH010000029.1:1501385-1543467 GCA_018207615.1 Philaenus spumarius
GTTTGACTTGAACATATGTTACTTGAACATGTGTTTTTTATAATTGTTAAGAAAAAAAAATTAATTAAGTTTTTCAGTAGATCTGGCTGTAACCGTGTATGTAAGAGAAGACCAATTTGCTAATATTTATTTATATTGTATTTTTTCTTTCCAGTTTAATAAAGTTGTTTTGGATGTAAATGTAAATATTATTTGTTACTCAATTATGGTTAAGATGAGTACACAAAAGTAAGTTTCAAGACAGATACGATTCAAGCCGAGAAATTGATTTTTAATTTTATTTAGTTCTATTACCAGAGTGTTTATGAGGGGAGATTACTACAGTTTTTTTTCAAAAACTTAATTTCCTAAGTAAGAATAAGTTAGCTATGACACTACCCAGTTTATATATATATTATTGTTTACTAGATGTTAAGGCGAATTTAAAGAACTGTACTCTCAGGCAAAATATTCATAGTTACAATACTAGAAGGAAATATTGTATAGATGCAATGCATGTTTGAAGACTTAAAAAAAACTGACAACAGTATTCTATGTATGAAAATAAAACTTTTTAATAAATTGCCTGAGGAGGCTTGGACAACTGGATTAGGGAATTTTAAATTAAGAGCCAGTAGTTGGCTCAAACTGAAAACTTTTTATTCCATCCAGGAGTATTTGATTTGTGACACTAGTTCATTAAGTTTTTAAATGTTCATTAAAATAGGTTGTCTTTTTGTAGTTGATTGTGGTTGTATATTTGTATTGATTTTGACTGTTTCTTATAGTAATTTTATTTTATTGTTATATTGATGTCACTTGAAAAAAGTGATGTGTTGGAAATTTTTCTTCAAATTTTGCTCATTTTGTTAAATTATGTTGACACTGTCTATTGCCATAAAAAATGTGCTTAATGACAATAAAAGATTTTGAATTTTGAATTTGAATTTTATATATTCAGTACTACAATAACCTACTATTATAACCTTCACATAAAGATGTGGTACATACCTAGCTACAATGAAGGAAATAATGTTCAACATTTGGAAGACAACTTAGGTGCTCTTCCTGCAAAATTATAATTTCGAGCCTCGTCAGTTTAGAATCCTTTTCATAACCCTTTGTGGCTTCCTGTCACATGTTATAAATTTTATTGGTCCTCAACAGCACAAAACAAATTACTCTGAAACAAAATATTTCCACTGAAATCACTTAAGTTTTATTACATATTAATTTTAGTGTTTTTGCCAATATAGTCCTTATTCTTAAAAAGTAGGTAATTAAAACTATCAAAATTGATAAATTTGTGCTTTTGTATTAAAACTATTATTTAACATAAAAATACATAGTATTTAATCAAAATATGCCACTGGTCTGATAATAAAACAAACTAAATAGGCTACATTATTAATTAGGTTTGAGCTAATAAACAAAAGGACTGGAATGGTGTAAGTCTTACAAGATTGTTATTATACATTATTCTGATAAGGTACGTTTACACTGGTACACAAGTATGAGGACTTGTATAAGATACAAGATAAATTGACAAATCACCGGTGTTAATGTCTTAAAATAATATTGATAAAATATTTTATAGGTAGGGCCTACAGTACCCTGTTTATATTAATCGTCTGCTAAATGATAACTAGTTAAGTTTTTGGGCGTAAGTTTACTATTCGACCCTTGTTTTGCAGACAACGGCGTTGTTTTACATTCTACTGTTAAATGTTGAATACAGGTAAACATACTGTGACTAAATACTATAGGTTAGAACTTATTAGGTGTTCTTTTATTATTATTGTTGCATTTCTTTGACCATAGGCTAGCCTAGGGTCGAATAGCAAACTTCCGCCAGTTTGTTTTTACTACAATTTTATAACTTATGTACCGGTAGGCTACTAACTCTTTATTTTTCCCGGAAAAGCATTGGAATAGGGAAGTAAAGCAGTGTCATATAGAGGCCTATTACAGTATTGTATTAATTCACATGTAGGCCTATTTAACATAACTCACCAAGACGTAACTTAACTTAAGTTTACTTTAAAGGGTTTTTTTTACTAGGCCTAGCCTTCCTTAATTGTTCCATTAAAAGGCTAATAATTAGATTGGTTGTTACGTTTAATACTATAGGTAATTAAACAATATGATAAACATTAAACATTGTACAGCATTTTCTTGCTCATATGATGATGCAAGGATGCATGTTGTAAGTTTTACGCAATTAATTCAGTGACAATCATAGAAAAACCGGCGTAGTTTACTATTCGACCCTAGCCTAATATTTTTGGAGACGTTGTTTTAATAAAAGTAGGCCTAATTGCTTACCGTACATGTTTTCTGACTAGAATTTGCTACAAAACAAAAATTTGACTACTTATTGTAATTTGTTACCTAGTAAGAGTATAAACCATGTAATGCAAATTTTTATAACGATTCAGCTATAAAACTAATCTAACTTTTACACCATTACCTAACCTTAAGTAATTTGTATTAGCCTATTTTGTAATAAAGAAAATACCATAACACTACAAAAAGAAAAGGCTTTCTATATAACTATATGAACTACATGAACTTCATACATTTCTGTAATAGGAAGGCCATAGATTGCTTTAAGTAGCCTAGGCTAGGCCTTTTTCTACAATGGTATTTAACTATTTATTGTTTATGGTATGCTATGTACACCATATCATGAAAGATGTTATTATTAAATAATTCTATATTTATTTATGTAACTTAGGCTACAAATGATATAAAATCTAATAAGTCTTTAAAAACTAATATAATAATCTTTAATAAAACTTTTAACCGCCATAGCCTAACCTAAAAATAATTAAACCCTAGCCAATACACAAACTAGTTTACCAAGTTATTTTTAAATGTTAGAATTAGGTAGCCTACGACCTTACCTGAAATTTAACACTTCGAAGAGTAAATTAATTGTATAAAACTTTAAACTGTCCCGTCGAAAGAGATTTTGAGTATCACAAGTCACAACATTGGAACACTGCTTGAAGAATGAAGAACCGGCCATTTTGCAGCCTTACTTGCATAGCCTATGTAAGTTAGTAAAACAGCATACATATGATTTATTACTTAAAATAAACACACCCCTCTTCGGAAAAGGTCCAGCGGTAAATAACACAGTATTTAAATCGTAAAATGCAAAAGCACCATAAAAACACTAAAACAGCACAACTTTCTCTTCTTTTGAACTAGCTGAGAGTACAAAATGTACATTCCCGCACGGTTTGGTTCGGCACTCCTATGAGTTGATGAGTTGGGGTTGGGTTGGGACAAAGATGAGAACGTCCTACGTCCTCAGTTTTACAGTTAGGGGTCTACAGTTTTGAACTTGGCCGACCAAAAAATACGCAATAAATCCTAAAAATATATGGCCTCAGATTGCAGCAGGAATTGCGTGTCTAACAAATTCGTACGCCTATATACTATAGCCTATACGTATTTACCAAAAACCATACTGAAAAATACTTTTCTTTTTACTTTGTTTTATTTTACATCAACTACAATTAATTATTTTAATTACATAATATGTAGATAAGAAAATTTCCCATCCAAAAAATATTTAGCTTATATTTAATTTTGTTTTATGAAAATAAAACTTATTTATTGCAATAGTTAAATAATTACCGTAACGTACTATATTATTAGTTGTTATAAAACTTACCTATAATTATAACCATTCCAACTGTTAAATTCAAATTCAACAGAATGAACAGTATAATAAATAGCTTCTAGACTGCAGAGATGAGTGTGTTTTTTCTTCTTGTTTTTGTCCAGTAATATTTTTGTATGTCTCAATTTAAAACCACACGAATATTTCATGCGATCACAAGCAGACGTTTATTGACTGTTTTCGTTTTCAATAAAATCGTTACCCTTAAACGGAAAATTACCGTTATTTCGACTAATGATTATAATCGAAAAACTGACGTGTTACAAGAAACGTCAAAAATTACCCACTAACCGTTTTCCAACTTTATATCCTACTACACGACGTTTTTTCAACGTAAATTACAATCGAAAAACCGACGTGTTAAAAAAGACGTAAAATAATTAACGAATAACCGTTAATTTACCATCTATCCCATTAAACGACGTCTTTTTTTCGTATGTGTGCTACGTGGGTATGGAGCAAAAATCACTTTTACAAATTCCAGGAGCCATAAACTCTCTAAAAAGACATATTCGAACCAATGTTTAAATTAACGTTTTTCATTATGCTGATGAGAGGTATAGGCTTGTGAAGTATGGCAAGTTCCTCCTAATCATCCTGTATAACAATTTGTTTACAAATATTCAATGAGGCTTAAACCCCTGAAAGCTGGTACTTTCAGAGATGAGATTCTTATGAATTGCAAATATACCGTAGCTATGACTTTTAATAAGATGATATAACCTAAGCAGGGGAATGATATGTTTCTTAGATATGTTTTTATTATCTTCAAATTACAAAATCATCTCTTTAACTTAACTTTGGTAACCACCAGGGTCGGTTCTAGATATTTTTTGAGTGTAAAAGAACAATATTTGGGCGCCCCCCCCCCTCAATGATAATAAACGTATAGTATATTGTAGGCCTGTGCGAGCCTAGATTTTTGAGTTCAAACCGAGCCGAGCCGAGCTTTTTTTAAAGCTCACGAACTCAAGCTTTTGACGAGCTGAGCTTTTTTACTACTTACTTAGGTGTAGTGCATAGGTAACAATCGGGGATTAAATCGATAAATACTTAATTTTAGCAGCATTAGAGTAAACAAGATAACATTACATCAATCACTTGTTAACAAACACGACAAGATGAAAAGATGAAACACTTTTTCGAGACTTCGGCTGATGTTTTTTTTTTAAATAACTGTCAAAATCAGGTTTCCCGTACCCAAAAACATATAAAACAATACCCCACACAACATTTTCAAAATATTGACTGCAAAAGCGTGACCCCGACGAGCTAAGATTCTTTAACTGTTAAAATCGGTTTTCCCGTACTCAAAAACATATAAAATGATACCCCCACACTATATTTTCATAAAGTTGGCCCAAAAACGTGACCCCAACGCGCTACGACTTTTTAACTGTCAAAATTTTGTTCCCCGTATCCAAAAACATATAAAACGCTTCCCCACAATGTATTTTCAAAATTTTGAACCAATATATTTTCAAAATTTTGACCAAAAACGTTACCCAGACGTGCTACGATATTTTAACTCTCAAAATTGGGTTTCCCATATCCCAAAACATATAAAACGTTACCCCACACTGTATTTTCAAAATTTTGATCCAAAACGTGACCCCGACGCGCTATGACTCATGCTAGAAAGCTCAAAAGCTTTTCAACTCTGCGCAGTAAAATTACAAAGATTTTGGCACCACCAAAAGTTTTCTACGACGTCTGTGAGTGCATATATCATGTTAACAGACAGACAGACACACAAAAAATTATCGCATGATTTTAATGCGAGCCGAAGTAAAACTTCAAATTGTCAAACAATAATAATTAATACCGGCGAGTTTACTGTTTCGTTTTTGTTTGAACGGTAACAATATTCGGCGCCTGATTCGTTTGGATTGTAAAGTGGCCAGTGGGTAAATCTCAACTGACCGATTTTATACAAGTAAAGACAATGTTAACATGGCAAACACTAACATGTAACACGTTCGAAATAATAACAACCAAAGTTAAACAGGCCTTGTTATAATAACGTTGAAAGATAGCTAAATCTCGAGGAAATAAAACATTTTAAAATTCTAACTCTGATTTTAGTGGACGTTAATAGAAAGAATAAGATTCAATATTTGTATACTATTTAGAAGACGAACTATCGTGCAGAAAATAATATACCGATAAAAATGTTGAATAATATGATATAAAATTGTAATAATTAATATTTGATTCGCTTGTGAGCAGTGGCAGGGTAATTTTGTTGGCCATGGTGGCAAAAATACGAAAGACAACAAAACCTATTATCGACGAATACATAGGCAACGATAAATCATTTGTTGTTATTCTTTGTTGCCAGATGAACGAGTCCATTTGAAGGTAAAAGAGGTGGGGGTGCTGGGTGTATATCGCCATTAAAAACCATGCACAGATTCAACCTTATTGATATATTGTGTAATAACATTTTCTATAGTAAATATTCGTCTTTAAAACAAAAAAATGTATCTTTACCGTTTTTCCCAAATTTTAATAACTTCTGCCCCCACATAGTTCGCAAGATTCAAGATCCAGCCCTGGGTCACACTTATTCCTATAAAATATAACTTTTTTAAAGAATTTACCACAAAGAATCTTAATGATTCACTAGTGTATCTTATCTATCTTATTTTTATACGCCATGGTCCAGTAGTAACAATAGGTCTCAAAGTTGGGTTCTAATTTTGTTTTTAAGAATTTTAAATAGGCCTGAAATTAAATATTCTTGTTTCTTGTAGTTTAAGATTGTTGTCCCAGCGAGCTTTAAAGAAAAATAAAGAATATCTAAAATGGTAATTCAGTATAAGATAATAAATATTTATTACAATAAAAAAACTTAAATTCACAAATTATTAATAAGTTTTGAATTAAAATTAAAAATGGAATTTACTTTCTGAATTCAGACTAGAAACAAAATATATAAGACAGAAGTCACACAAAGTGTTCCTTAAAACTAATGGGTACTGGATGAATATTATAACTAATGGGTGATGGATGAATAATTTTGATAGTAACGATTTACACTATTGACCGAAGGTTCTTGGTAGAACTCCATTTTAGTGAAAAAACTAACACACAATTTTTAGTAAATTCTACAAAATGTATTGAGTCTCGCCGAAAATGGTTTTGCCAGATTACTGTAATGAGTTTGTGTTAAGCTGACTTGACAATGCTGTCGCTGGCGAAACAATAGTCGGTAAGATTAAATAAATTTTGTAGAATTTACTAAAAATTGTGTTTGTGATTGTTCACAAATAGTTATAAAAATATTCACTTAAGAGCTCTGTACTTCACAAATAGTTTTAAGATATCACTGTGGAGAAATTTGTTAAGTTTATTTGAATTTAGTGATCAATCTAATGTTCTATGAATTTGGTGTTTTGTGATATCGGATTATTAACAGTTCTGAAGAAAAATATTGGCCACTTACTTGGCATTGGTATTTAAGTAGTTAATATTTTTGTTTGAAACCTGAATTGTTGATGGTCTGACTTACTTCTGAGACCTTAACATTTAGGAGCAAGTTTTACAGGCTTTGCTGGTTGGAATAAGACTTTCCAATATTGATTTTTTTTCAATTATACAAAATAGTGGTTCTTCTACTCCACAGAGGTTGTGTAGATTTCTTTATGGTTTCTAGATCCAGATTCTGGTCAATTGTGGTTTTTCTTAGTTTCATAAAACTAATTATACGCATGAGATGAGTTGGATGATGAAAGATATTTTTTTAATGGTAGATGAGATGAATTTCCAGCTATTCTTTATACTGAAATTTTGTACAGTTTCAAGTGTCAGTCTTACCTCTCTCGTAGTCTCTTGGGTATAGCAGAATATGTTTGACATAGCTAGCCCAATCTTAATTCAACTCATCGCCTGCCAACTCTATTACACTGGAGTCTTAATTCCATAAAATGAAAAATATGGGGTTTATTTCAGCAGAGTAATCTGTTTTTCTTGTTTTTATGTCCATATTATATAATTTTGTAGGGCCCTTAATGACGAGCCGCCCCACAGTGGGATGAATGGATGACTACATGAATGAAAAAGTCAAACTTTTTCAAGTCATCGAGCTATCATCATTTATTTATAAGCTCTTGGAATAAGAACATGCATTCCAGAGACATGTAGTGATAATGACATGTTTGAGGCAAATGTGTTTGAATCAGCAGCTCGAGTCTTGAATTTTTGTGAAATCATCCCTTCCTATTTTAATTGCTCCTACAAGATGCACTTGTTTGATAACGTTGTTGTCTCAATTTTTTGCTTCTGAATTTTTGAAATAAAAAACTCTTTTTAACACCTTAAAAAACTTTTAATTTTGCTTAGTAATAATACAAAATAGTTTTTTTAGAATCTACACTTATAAAACAAAAGAAACATTAGATTTTCTTTTGGTATTTAAATAAACAACATATTTTCCTTACAAGGAGGCAAACAAAAATCGTTATTTTTTTCTTTCCGTGTTTTAGTATAGATTTATATATTCCAATATCCGATCAATAAGTTCGTTCTCCGCTTATTAATACTGTCTTGTTAACTTGGTTACGGGTTGTAATGATTCTTTTAGAAATATTAAATTTAAAGTGCCAATTAGCAGGTTTTTTTAAACACTTTGCAGTTGACTCACGCCAATCAAATACACAAAAATCTTAGGTTGGAAATATTGATTAAAGTACAAATTTTTCAAATATGTCATAATATAATAATACGATATAAACAACAGAGAAATTAATGAAGAAAGCTTACAAGGCGTGGCAGACGACTAACAGTCATGTGGCTCCAATCTTGGCGCTCACGTGGTTCCAATCCTGGTGTTCTGATTGGCCGTTGGCAAATGTCAGTTGTTGAACTTCACTGACCTACACTTTTATCGTTTTTTGCTTCTAAAGCTAGATTTTAAATAAGAATAACGTTTAAAATGTAGGTTTTTGCTTCTTACTAATATAACAGATGGATGTGGTCACAATAGACAAACAAAATGATGTATAAAAGTTTATTTGTAAAAAATGTCACTTATTGGGTTTTGCTTTTACACGCCTCAAATATATAATATGCCCATCACAAATGAACCTTTCTTTTACATTAATCTAATGAATGTAGAGACATTTTGACAGTTTATTAAAAATATAGTTACAGAAAATAATTTTATTGCAAAGAATCACTAAAAGCATAAAATTAAAAGATATGCTATCAGTGCCACTTCCTATGCAAAGGCTTTCTGAATTTCTTCTTAGTTTGTCAGCATGGTCCAGGTACTTCTACATTATTTATACCTGAAAATAACTACTATTAATGGCTCTTCTATGATGAAATGCACATTCACGTAGAAACAAAGAGACTCCACACACAGTTCGAATATATTGAGTAAAATGTGGCTTGTTCCATTACTACCGCCATGCTTCAGATGTTTTCCTAACTTGTCGCTAGTGACCTACACCAGGTGTAACATTCTCCCCCCCCCCCTCTCCAGTGAATGTTCAAATTATTCTTTAAGTGAGTGATTACTCCTAGTTTTATGATGATAAAATAGAATTTTTAATAAATAACAAATGATTGCACGATAGTTGAATAAAGATGTGAGATTGTCTAAAATGTTTCTATTCTTTTCAGGAGATTTTCAAACCCTTTACTCTTTCATTCATTCAAGAAACAAACCTAGGAAGTAACCAATGGATTAGTGAAGTATCAAGACTTGTTTGGAAGAAAGAATCCAACGATGTACATGTCAATTTACCAGAAACACCAGTGAATGACATACCTAACATTTCCTTGAAACCTATGGAGATTAGAACTTTTGTTATTGAAATCGAGTTTAATAGTAATTAGACAATATTAGTTAATATTAGTGGTTGTTGTACGAATATTAGTCTTAGTACAACTTTTTTATTTACATATTTCTCCTACAGCGTCCAATTTTGTTACATAAGGTACCAGAAATTATTCTATAAATTTAATTAGACAAATAAATTGTGTTTCTTTTAGCTGTAATTTATGTTCAAAGTTTCTTTATAAAATTTGTATTTTTATTATATTAGAAGTAAACCAAGTAAATACATTACTATAATAATCTACTTGAATTTAAATTCCAATAGACTAACAATATTATTTGTGTAAAAACATTTAATTAAATAATTTCAAATAAATAATGTTCCGTTTTCTGTTATTGGCACTCGATTTATGGTCAAGTAAAATATTTTTCCTACACCTACTTTCAGCGTCAAGTAATTATACCTTTTTGCTTTACTTTATCGCATGGCTAAACAGCTGGTGTGTGGTAAAGTAATACTTTTCGCACGCCAGCTGTTTACTTTGCACACTATGAGCAAAGTAAACAGCTGATGTAGTTTTGAAAATTTTGACTGTTTTGGGACTTACCTCTGTAAAACAGATCTTTTTAAAAACTAAAACACTATTTTAAAATGCAGCTGTAGGGAAAACGTTGTGTGTATTATGGGTACAACGTTTACTTAGTCACCCTCAATAAACTGAAAATGAGGCACAGCCTCAGGCATCAAATGTTTATTTCGTGTGACAAACTCAACTTTGCACCCTTAATACTCAAATAACTATTCCTACCAAAGCTGGTGTATTGTTAACCCAAAACAGTTGATTTACATATGTCACTGACTTTGCAACCACAGGCGCAAATTAATTTATTTTACGCACACTAATCACAGTTGCTAGAACAGCGATAATAAAATTGAATTTTAGTTAATTCATCTTTTTTGTTTTTCTTTCTTTTTTATTATGATGATTTATTTATTTACCACCAAACAATTTACCACATCTATACAATTCTTTTTTACAAAAATAAACACAATTCTTTCTTTTATCTACTAAAAAATAAAAAATGTAAACCTTTTAAACCTAAGTCTAGTGATAATAAATAATATAGGGGTCTCCTAGGCATTGCCTGTTTGAGACTTCCAACATTTCATTGGCTATGAAAAAAGAAAATGAAAAAAAAAATAGAGTTGTGTCGCCGTTCAACCATATTAACAAAATTAAATTACACTATTTTATTATAAAATTACAAAAAGAAAAAATAATTATTTACTTAATTAATTAACAACTGCAAGGTAATCACAGTCTTAAATAAAAAAACTATATTTTAGCACTACACAAAATACAGGATTCATGCCAAGTACAGTACTGTACTTGGTTTACAAGCCATTAGCGATTAATTATTAGAGCCAACTATGCGTCATTCAACAACTTGGATAAAAGATTCAATATCCTCAACAGAAAACAGGAATGCTTTGACATCTCTTAAAAACCCTGTCAATAAATCCTTTCTAGCTTGTAATGAAACCATATTGTAGAGGCGTGGAGCGTTAAAAGTAAAAAAGTGTCTGTATAAAGTAAGTTTTGGTTTAGGAACTACCATTTGATTACTGTTTCTTAGTTGATACGTGGTGCGACTATTGTTTTGAGTATAATAATGTTTTGTCCGGAACAGCTTTAGAATTTGAAAATTATACATATGTCTTAACGGTAAGACTTTTAATTTAGAAAAAATAGGCCAAGAGTGTTCGAGTCTAGATTTCCTCGAGATTACTCATACAATATGTTTTTGAATTGTTATAATAGGTTTGAGCATGGAAAGATAAGTACCACCCCAACAAATCAACCCATAACCTAAGCGAGAACTCACTAATGCGTGGTATACATATAATAAAACTTTAGGAGGACAAATACAATTTTCTTAGCGCACTATACATTTCTCCCTTAAGTTTCCTAATATGTCCCTTCCATGTAAAATCTGAATTAATTGTTAAACCTAGATATTTTATTTGGTTTACTCTATCCAAAGGCGAGCAATTGCAATTATTAAAGTTTCCACAGCTGAAATTATGATAAATTATATTTCCAACAAAATTGCATTCTTTCCGAAGCCCAAACACCATATATTTTGTTTTTTCACTCAATACAAGAACATTTTTATCAAACCAATACCTTAACCTAATTAGATCTTCTTGCATATCACAATGAATTTGTTTTAAATGTGTACTCGAATACGTTAGAGCGGTATCATCAGCGAAGGCCGTGAGTGTGCCATTAATTTAGCTTCACATAAATCATTAATGTATACAAGAAACAGAATTGGGCCCAGCATAGATCCCTGAGGGACTCCGTGCCTAAGAACCCCTCTTTTACTGACCATTCCGCCAATTTTAGAACATTGTTCCCTATCTCTCAAGTAGCTACAGAACCACTCCAGAGGTAATCCCCTTATCCCCGCGTACCACAATTTATTTATAAGTATGTTGTGGTCTACTGTGTCGAAAGCCTTCGTTATATCTATGTATAAAGCCGCGCATGGATTTCCATTATTTAAACTTTCAAAAATAGGTCTAAAAAATGTCAAAAGTGCATCCTCCGTCGATTTAAACTCAATCTTCTGAAACTACAGTATACAATTCCGGTACCATATTAGTGAAGTTTTCTGCAATGGATGAAATCGACAGTGATTTTTTTAAAACTAATATGTCACCAGAGATTAGTAAATTGGCAAATTTGTATTATTGTTTCTAAATGTGGTAGAAGGAAAAATATGTTTAATGCGTGTCCAAAGTGACAATCATGCGACAATTAATCATGCACCCTTGTTTCACCTATAATTTACTGTTTTTTTTCAAATTTACAACTATGCTAATTTGTATTGTATCAATGATTTGATATGATGAAGTGCTTAAGTGGTGCAAAAATTAAAATCCTACCCTTCCTAACAAAATAATAGCATTTGGCACAAGAATAGATATAACAAAGGTTCAGTTCTATTAGGGTTGGGATTTTTACCCTTTTTGCCCGGGTTCAAACACTAATTTAATATGTTGATAACAAATCAATAATAATACATCAGTGGCTCAGTAATAGAATGCTTATCTCTATATTTACCCACACAATACAATAATACAAATATACTAGTGGCTTGTAGGGGCAATTTAGCCCCTATATGTAGGATATATTTCTAGGAGCAATACCTCTTCATGATGGCCTACCTTTGCGAGGTGGTCTTCCAGCGTTATTCATTACAGTAAAAAAGTACAATTGAAATAATTTTATAATGTGTTTACCGGTAATCATTATAGCCTATAATGTCTTTTAGACTTTATTAATTGTATTTTGATGTAATTAATTAAATTCAAAGGATAATCTGATATATTTCATACTCTAATTGCTATATAAATAAATCAATGGATTCAAATAGATTTATAATGACACAAATAAAATTTATTAACACATAAACAGTTAAATGGATTGAATAGTTACAGAATAATTGTATGACTCAATTGAGTAATGTTATTAGTCTTTGATTCTCTTTCATTAAAAAAAAATTATTGAATGTACTTCGGACTAGCTCAGATGTAGCACACAAGATTTGAAATGTTTTCTCATTAATATCTCAGGGCAGGCACTCGGCTTGTCATGAACAAACTAATCATAAACGCATTCATGAATTTATTAATAGATATTAAAAGTTCTAAAGTGTGTCTATTTTTGGCTTTGAATTTAAAAGAAATGGTCTTTTTAAGTTTCTTATAGTTTTTAGAAAGTCGGCTTGTCATGAACAAACTAATCATAAACGCATTCATGAATTTATTAATAGATATTAAAAGTTCTAAAGTGTGTGTATTTTTGGCTTTGAATTTAAAAGAAATGGTCTTTTTAAGTTTCTTATAGTTTTTAGAAAGTTTACTGTATTACAATATTGTTTATAGCAGAAGATACCAATTTCTGCTTTTTAAAATCACTGAATTTACTACTGGATAGCTAGTTTAAAAACACTTTTGGGATTGGTTATAGCCTCCCACGTGGCTACAAGATTCACAAATCGTCTCATTTATTTATAGTTTCAAAAATCCCCCCCCAAAATGTTTTGATGGCGCTCTGAGCACCATATCACCCCCCCTTCTGGGCACTCCTGTGTTGGATTATAACACAGTAATCTTTTTCGTTGTTTTTGTTTGCTATTACCTAACCTAAAAAAACTGTTGGATGTGAAGAATAATTCGACCACGCAGCTGAACCGCTAACGTGAGTTGAGCAAATTTCCAAAATTAAGTTTATAGGCCTATGTTTTAGGGTTTCAACCAACAATAATTTGGGAAATAGGTCTACTCACGAAGGCGTTGAACAGCTGTCTGTGTGTACGCAATATATTAGTAGAATTTGTTTGCGCCTAGTGGCTTCGCGAGTTTGCTCTTGGCTTCAAACAGGGTAATTTTATGGTATTTTACGTTTTGATCGATTTTGGGGGAACCAAGCGAGCTATAAGGTCGCGTAAAAAAACAAAATGTGCAGAATAACATGCTACATTTTTATTTTTAGAAAAAAACTTTAAAAACATTTCATTCTTGTAGTAAAAATCTCAAAAAATAGTTACTTCGGGTCAAAAAACGTACTTCCGGATGCTGGATTTTTTTGGCTAACGAACTCGTCCGAGCGATATAGACAACCAACATGTGTACCAAATCGGACTTAAAATGCGGCCGCTAGAGTGCGAATACATATATATATGAATTTTAATGACACCCCAAAACGTGTTCTGGAGACCATGATCGGTGCTCATTTGCTACTCCCGACCTTGGGTCTCACCATAAGGGCCACTGCAATAGCTCATTTTTCCTATGGAAATTCGCTAATAATTACCAGTCTACATTTGCCTAGTTGATTGTTATGGTAATAAATGTAAATGCTTTAAAAAAATGTGTGTGGACTCAGTACCAGGCTCAACCTAAAATAGTTTTTAAGCTTTAGATTGAACTTAGACATAATGTTTATGTGTATTGTATTGAGCATACACATTTGACTCTTGTGTACAGACATCAATATCAGTTCGCATACTTAATTAAGTGAAAACCAATTTGTGGTATCATAACATGTTTAAGTGTGTTTTAATCTAAATTTTACATCATTTATATTTTAACTATGTTTAATGTGCGAAATAAGAAGACGACGCAACACCTTAGCAGGCTAAACAACTTCATTTTGAATACGGATCTGATGATGATGGCATAGCCATAGAAACCGATAATCCATCTGGAAACCAATTTGGATTGATTGACGAAGTAGGCCTATATACAAAGTAATTAACCTAACATATTATTATTAGATTGAAACTAATATGTAACACCAGATGTTTGAATTATAATACAGTAAGTTCTTTTCATTGTGTTCGTTTTTATTTCACTAACCAAATCTAAAAAATGTTAGTTTTGAAAATAATTAAATGATTCTAAATTTGCTAAGCTAATGAATATAAAATGCATTCAACAAACAGGTGTTGGCCACACTTAGAATTGTGTTGCTAAGTTATTGATTTAAATTCTAATGAATTGTGGACTTTAATTCAGCAAATCGGATACCGTAAAATGGGGTGAATAGGAACAGTTTTGAACTTTGAGTTTAAATTTCAAAAGTACTATAAGAGATATAGCATTGAGACCTACCTCGATTTATGGGTCTTCCCATCCTCTACAAGCCTACAGCTTCATATTTTCTTTTTCTGGCAAGGTAAAATGATAAAAAATTAAAAATATGCTGTTTCTATACACCCTACTGAGCGGGGTAAATAGAAACAGGCATTGTTTTTTACGTTTGTTTCTATCAAGGTAACCCGTAGGAGGGTTATTCTTCTTTTTCCACAACTTCCAGTCTTCTTTTAGCAGTGTTCTTTGCCTTAATGTTTTTTTCCAACATTCTATTCTTCATTTTAGTTGATCCTAAGGCTCCTAGATGGAGTTAGTGTAACAACGGTGGTTAGGGGCTAGATAGGCAATATGGTTGCTTTGTAAAGTAGCTAAGAGCGTTGGATTCCATACAAGCCTTCGTAGCCGAGAGGTAACGTGGGATCTTTCTGATCAAAAGATCCCGGGTTCAAATCTCGTGAGACCAGGTAGCTTTTCATATCTGTGGTTTGAGGGTAGGAGGGCGGAAGTAAAGCAAACGGTGGTTGGCTTGCTTCCAAGCTGACGGGATATGACTAGTTACCTGGTCTAAAGGCTTGAGATGTTTTGCATAATTTTACTGTAGTATTTCTGTATATATATATATATTTAAAAAAAAACCAACCTAAAAGTTTTTTTGGAAAGAAATACTTAAATATCAATTTTATATTTTTATATTCAACATATTATTTGATAATTTTTTTCAATAAAAATAAAAAATCATGCATTTAAGGGTTAAAAAAAAAAAAAATTTCCGATTTTCGACTGCTGTCTTACCTTAAAGAATCTGTTGGGGCAATGTATTGTTGAAGGATGGTTGGGGCAATGTATTGTTGAAGGATGGTTAGAAACACAAAAACGAGTATAGGTATGCAAGTTATAAAAAATAGTACAATTCAAACATCTGAGGTGATTGGGTATGGTACTTACATGTAAAGTTTAGAAAGCGATGAAAATCAGCTAAAACAAAAGTTTCTTTGTAATACCAATAAATCCAAATCTCAGTATTGCCAACTACACAATACCACATTTCCCTTAAAACTTACCTTATTTTCATCCCATAACCAAGAAATATCCCTGTTTACAATACTTAAACTCCCCATTACATGATGTTGAATTTTTTCGGAATTTTCGTTCCTATTCACCCCATTTTACGGTACCCAAGTTTTTGGTCAAAAAAACAATTAATATCTTTAGTTAAAAAATAGTAAACTCACTAAAATGGCACAAAAAATAACTACTGTACTATTTAGATCCAGATTTTGCAAATAAAATCTCTTGCCTCTGTCCTAGTACAGTACTACAGACACCATCTTCTCTTTTTAGTTGGATCTTTCTTCCTCCTTTTCAGCCTCTTTTTAGAAAAGAATATGGATTTCAAACTGAATCCAAATTTTTGTGATAGTTTTCCTACTGTGCAGCTAATTATAACAAATATGTTTACCAAACATTTTTTTTTTACACCATTTGCAGGTAAATTGGTAACAAACATCTAAATACAAGCCAGATACCATACCTTATGACAGTAGTCTTTTCCATTATTTCCAGATACCAACTGTTCTGCTAAATTTGAAGTGTAACAGATTCAAATCTTGCAATAATTTGTTGTTTCAGCTCTAGAAGATCCAAAATTGTAAATATAACCACTTTTAGAATCACTGAGAAAAAACCTGTACCTCTTGCGGTAATAAAACTACTGATTATACGGATCATTCTACTCTGACCACACATATAATTTGTGTATTTTTCTGGATTGTACTACAATTATGATTATTTATGTTATATTCATTCAGTACGAGTACAGACCGCAACGTGAACGGTTGTCAATATGAAAAATTACTGTACAATAGAAACTTGACGACCAACAGAAGGTGCTAAAACATTTTAAAGTGTAATTGTGTTTTGTGATGTATAGACTGAAAGAGAGGACTTTCTGACTTGTCAGTCAGCTTCCAAAACTGCTAGAGTGAGGTTATGTTATCATGGATTTCGAACAACGCATTAACATTAAGTTTTGTTTCAAGTTGCAAAAAAGTGTCAAAGAAGTTTATGACATTTTAAAATCAGCGATAATGTGGTAACTCTGAAGACTGTTTACAATTGGTGTAAGCGATTTAAAATCGGAAATGAGTCGATTGAAGACGAGGAATAGTCAGAAAGTCCATCGACCTCAAAAAAAATGAAAACGTGTAAAAAGTGGCCAAACTTGGTCGTTCAAACAGACAAATAATTATTCGAGAGCTTACAGAAGAACTTAAACCTCGTCAAAGTCGAACATCAAGGACATGCTCATTGTTTTGTTTTTATAGTAAGGGCACAGTGGGATCAGAGTTTGTTACAAGGGGAACAACTGTAAACTCCAAATTTTACAAGGGGTACTGGAACGTTTGCGAAGCGATGTGCAAAGAAATAGGCCAATGGCTTCTTTCATCATAAAGTACAGTGCCCCAAGTAACTTTTGACAGGAAAAAAAGTTCCCGTCTCTAAAAATCCGCCTTACTCACCACATTTAGAACCATGCGACTTCTAACTCTTCCGTAAAATAACAAATGTGCTAAAAGGAAAATGTTTTAACACCATTCCCGACATTAAGATGGCCATGACCTAGCAGCTGAAAGCTCTTTCGGTCATGTATTCAACGTTGGGACAAGTGCAGCCTTCAATTTATCCAAGCTACCAAATGCATACCTCAATAGGTCACACTGTAATTTATCCTACACACTTATCTGTTGGTTACAGTAACAATTTCTAAAATCAGTTAAAAAATCTTAACATTTATAAGTTTATTTTGGGAAGGTTCTTTTATAATATCATCCAGTATTTTTGTAATGTATAGCCTACATAAAATTAATACCTGCACAATCATGTTCCAAACAGTTTCAGTAGCACCTACCATATCTACACCTATAAATCTGAATTTTATAAATTTACACTTTCACTGTCAGTAATAATTTTAAGTCATGAAAATATATAAATCTATTTCTAATCTAACAACAGGTTAAGCAATCACTGATAAAAATCATATTTCACTTCCTTCTAATGCTAAATAATGCAGCAAGCTGTACAAATAATTTCCCAAAATACTCAAAAGTGGTCTAGATGCATAGATGTTCGAAATAGTCCAACACTAGCCACAAAAGGCACGTTAGTACAGACTAAGACGTTGAATAGTAAAAACAAAATGACAGATAAATTACACGAGTGGAAAGGGTTAAAGGATTTTGGATGATAAAAGTAGACAATTTGTACTCCAATAAACTCAAGCACAATAAATTTACAAATTATTAATATTAAAATGTATTTCAATTTAAATATAAATCACTAAAGTAGTTTCTTTTCACTTATGGAAAAAAGGGAAATTCTTAAATACAAATATAGATTTACAAAATTAATTTACAACATAAAATATATATAATATATATTTAAACGTCAGTTAAGTCACTTGCATACATAAATCTAACAGAAAGCGACAAGATTTTCACTTTTCCCTGCTTATTGGTTAGGTTATATACTATTCAATTATTACTAAATAATGAAGTTATTTAAAAAGAACTAAACTAAAAGAGTATACAATTAAAATGGTACCATAAAGTTAGGATTTTAATCATGAGTTATTTTATTATTAAACAAATTAAAGAGATCACTTATTATCAAACATAATCAGTCCTGAATACATGGGGATTTAAATACTTTTGTAAGTTTAGTTAAAAAAAAAAACTTTAAAGTTTGTTGTGAGATGTTTAATTGACTAGGTTTTGTTACAACATTTAAATACATAATGTATTATATGGGTTTGAAAAGTACGCATATTTTTAACATAGTTAATTCTACTACAAACTTGCTGACATATGCAATCTTATTAAAAAAAAATTAAAGTATTTTGAAGTAATATTTCAATGAAAGAGGCATCAATAGTTCTGAGTGTAAAAATTTTTTGAAAACTTTTTCATTGTCCTATAAAATTTTATTTCTGTTAAAAAAACAATTTACGACCAACTACGAATGTAATTTTTTAAGAACAAAATTATCCTAAGGGAGTAGTTAATGACTGGACCCTGAGTGTATCAGTCAGTTGTTGGTTTACACTTAATGTTTTAAGCACATGTCAATCGTTGATCTAGCCAATTGTGAAGTACGATCTCTGATTAGAATTTTTAAACATAAATATATTTGTCCAACTAAAATTCATCTGGAACTGGTTGATTGAAATGTATAGGAAGGAGTTATGAACAATTGTAATCTCCGTTCTTGGTATCAATGTCATTAATGGAGTAAAAACTAACCACGAGATGGAGCTGGACTGTCATCATTGAGGACTTGATATACAGTTTATCAAGTATGTTCGTAAATATAGGCGTTTCGACATTGATGAAATTCACAATCAGTAGTTGTCTATGAAATCGTCACATTAATTTTAAAATATGATTTGTGAGTTAGTTTCCGAAAATGCTTACAGATGAAAATAGTGAATGGACTTAATTATATTGTTTTAAGAAGCTATAGCAGAGATGGTGATTAACATTCAAACCTAATCATCATGGAAGATGAAACTTGAGCCTCTCACCACAGGTGTGAAAATTAACAATGTACAGGAATGGCATCATCAAACTCTCTGGATAAGCCTAAATAAGTCTAACAAAAACAACAATCATAGCTATCATTTCTGGCTTATAAGTTGTGTCTTTTTTAATTTCAGCAGTCAACTTATAAGCGCCAAATTTCTGCTTCATGAGAACACAAGCATGGCCCAAACAACCAAAACTATCAATGTTGCTAGACAAATTTGAATGGGGATACTCCGTGATCCCCTACAGTCTCTTGCACCAAAAGACTTTTACCTTTTTTTTGTCCAAATCTGAAGTTTTTTGGAAGAAAATAATTGACATGCTGTGATAAACACACACAAAAAAAATATTGTGGACTGTTAAACAGACAGGTAGCAGAATGACACGATGAAGGAATAACAACAATGTCATTGTAACAATGTCTAATTAGTGCTTAGACATTAGTGGAGATTTGGTAAAAAATTTAAATGTACTTTGTATCATCAGTTGACATTATATCGATTCAGAAATCTAAAAATGTTCCTGCATTTGTCAAAACAAATTTCTTACTTCAAAAAGTATCCAGTAAAAGAAGCTCTTAAGATTACTTAAGATTTTTGGGAAAAACATTTCATGTCTTATCATAAAAAAAAACTTAACTCCCTCTAACAGTTTTGTTCCACTTGTAAGAGAAATTAATAAATTTGTTTTTATACACAAAAATTTCAACTAAATAATTAATATAAAGAACACTTTACAGTATAACTATGGTATTGTTCCATAAATTATATTCTACCATGTTTAAAAAATGCCTTATATGACGCAACTATATATTTGTAAACTTTTATTGCTTGTTTTATGGGAAGACATAAGTATTTTATAAATAAACAAATACTTTATAATGTAAAACTTGAAGGAAGGAAGATGTTGACACTATTTGTGCAATATTTGCAAATATTTTATTACACCTCTTTCTTTAGTTCAATTGAGAGAAAATGTATAACTAACCATTTTCTTGGATATAATCAGAACAAAAATTAGTACTTGTCACTATTTTTTGTTAGGTATCAATCTTCTGATGTAGATGGTTCGTGTTGGATTTTCCATGGTCTACACATAGTACTTAAACTGACACCCTGGTAAATATTTGGTTTAACTAACATAAATATTATTTTTAGTTTGAAGTAAACTCTCCGTATTCACTCTAGTAAGGTTCTAAACATTTATAGCAAATATGAAAACGATAACAGAAATTGGATCTTTTATGACAAAATAGTTACTAAAACAATAAAACAAACAGATAATATGTACACCACATGGTATATATGATAAACTCAACAAAAAAAGTTAATAAAACACAGCCAGTTGAACAAAATTGCACGCACCTCAAAAATTAAAACAGACCTTTAAACAATTCAAGCTATTTTCTTAACTGTAAGATGTAGGATGTTATATACTACTATTTGGCAAATAAATGTTATTAAACAACTATGTACAATAATATTGTTATCGATCAATGTACTAATTATTGGCGGGAAGACAATAATGTCCGATGTCTCTGGAGACAAATTATTGTGTTGAAAGTGAGAACATTCCTATAGAATGTGGTCACTAAGGAGAGTTTAGAACATCTGTTGCATTTGATATGTACTATTTTCATATACGCTGAGACAATAATTGTATGCACCTAAATGTTTCAATTAGAAACAAAATAACCTTAACACTTCTCTTTTGATAGTACTGCAGATAAACTTAACAAAGATAATAACTTAACATAATGAAATTATTTCCGAAATAATGTGCATTTGAACAACCAACCTCAAACCTAGACAATATAGATTTTGACAAATATAGAGAGTTTACTGCAATCAACATACATTTTGCTGTATCTCATAGTAAAAATAAGCTGATTTAAACTATACAGACCTAATCTAGAGGGAAAATTGGACAATAAGAAAAGGTGATAAAATAATATTTAAATACCTAACAACTTCATGAAAATAGCTGGAACATTGTATTTTGTCATTTTAGTAATATAAACCATAAACAAACTGTAAACACAGAATAACAAAATCATGGAACCTATATTTCACAGTCTACCAGCACTTGAACACATCAATATTTCAAGAGAAAATGAAAATAAATCAAGCCTACTTGCAATCACAGACAATTTAAATAAATATTTAAAATCTAAAATTTGTTATTCTAGTAAACAAGAGCTGAACATATTTCCGTTTTAAAATGAAATATTGCTTTTCTGTCTTGTGCTTTCCGATCACCCCCACTCCCACTTCCACAATACTTTTAGTTATTACCTTTTAATTTATTTATAATTGTTTATAACAATACTAAGAAGTTTAAAGACTGCACAATTAAATTTTTTAAATAACCTAATTTATAGTGCAATTTATAATGTAAAACAAAACTCAAATCTAACCTTTCCGGTTCAAAATCACAGAAATTCAGTAGTTGTCGACTGTAAATAGAGATAATAATTTTTAAGAATTATTTTATATAAAAATGTCAGTAACACTAGCTTATTAATACTCTTGATTTAAAGAATAAATTTTGTAAAATGTATAAAAACAAATCTTAAGATTTTTACAGAAAACAGTAAACCATACCATACAGAAAGACATTCACTTCATTATCAACCTGAACCTTCCTTGTTTTTAATTTAACATTTTAAGTTTTTATAATTATTAAGTTATTAATGGGAATAAAGCTGTCAAAAAATCACCCAGTAGTTCTATGCCATTAATTTTAAACTGCTATTCTTATATACAATTATTTGTTACATATTTTTTTTATTAATTCTACTTTTTAACAGTATTTACAATCAATTTTTAAACAAACAAAAAACAGTAAGATTAAATCACTGTTTATATATCAAATTTAAAATTTAGTTCCACATTTACCTTAAATCCATCTTCACAATAATTATCCACCACAATTAATTGTAAAAAATGTATACACACTCAAATGATAATAAGATGTCAATAAATTTGTGATAGATGGGAAGAACAATACCTCGTATTTGAAGAAACAAATTAATAGCACATAATGAAAATAATTATTTCAGTACTAACACAAGCCAATTTATTTGACATGTATTGAGAAAAAATATATAATTATAAAGTCATTCATTAAAAACACTCGCAAATATATTTGTATCACTGATCTAAAGGCAGAAAATGCTTGATTAGAAAATTATTTAAAGACTTTGTAAGATGAAATAATAAAATGTTAAATTAGATTGTGATATAAAATGAGAGTACCATACAATAATAAATTACCCTTCTTTTACTCAAATCAGTCTTCTGCACTATTGATAAAGAATTAAGGATTAGACCGACAATAAAATAAAAATATTTGTAATAGTGAATTTTTGAACTATGAAAAAACTAAATAAGGAATTTATAAAATCAATATTTTGTTTTCTGAAAACAGACTGATCTTAACAAAAAGTTTATATATGTTGCTTGCAGCTTCAGATAGAATAATGCAATGCCAATACAATGATGATGTCAACTTATTAATTATAAATATAAAAGGCTAGGTACGTAAAATAACATAACAGTAGTTTCTAACGACCATTACATCCACTTCTCAAGTTTTACCACACTGTACATCCGAGACAAAAACACTGTAACATAAGGTAGTAATAATATTTCCATTTCCAGCCAGTTTCACTGCATTTTTAGTTGTTTTGTACTTGCTTAAAACAATAGGGTTTATAAAAGGCTATTAAAGTTTTGAGCATCGTATTAACATTTGTAAAAGCGTAGGTTAAGTCTATCGAGAGTCGCGAGGTTGCGGAACACTTCCGTTGCACAGAGTACTTTAACAATAAGTTCACTGGAATGAAATTTCCACAACAATGCAAAACTTATTTAAACATCCTCACAACAAAGCTTCTTCAACAAAATAAATATTTACTTAAAAAAAATCAATGAATCGATTAAAAAAAATCTATTATTTATATGGGAAAATAAAACACCCATTATTATTTGAAATCCCAGCAGTCATTTCATATAAGTCCACTGTTTTCATAAAAATACGTTATCTTAGCGTTGACCACGTTGATTAAAACCGGGCCCAGAACCAGGTCGCATTGCTCCTCTGACACCCTCTGCACCTCCTCGCATAAAACCACCACGTGACCCTCCACGATGCGCCATACCACCTCCTCGTCCTAGCATTGAGGATGATCGTGCACCTCTTACATCACCACCAGATCCTATACGACCACCATCAGTAGAGTTTCGAGGCTTAGTCTTCTTTTCTTCCACATTCAATTTTATATTGCCACTCTCATCAGGATAGTAAATGGGCTACAACAAGGAAGAAAATTAATATATGTTGTTGATAGCATGTTTATAAAATAAAAAAATATGTTTTACAATTCATTTTATTTATCACCTGTGTCCTTATTAAAAATAATAATAAGATACAGAAACATTGCACATTTTTTTTAACAATTATTAATAAGTTTTATATATTTTTTAAATCATAATTAAAGTAGTTTAAACAAATTGTGCAATGTTTCTACATCTTAAAATAAATACACATCTAATTGTATGTAGAAAAATCTGAATTTCTTGGTCCGCCATTTAGGATTGGGGTATCAGAGAGGGGTTTACTTTACACCAACTTTATCGTCACAACGAGGGCTTTAAAATGAGGTATCACACAATAAGGGTTACTGTTTACCATTTTTTTAAATATTTAAATTAAATTATTTAAATTAATTTAAAAAAACAGGTTTGAACCCAAAATGAACACAACATTTTTTAATTGAAAGAAGTATGAGGCAAAATGAACACAAAATCTTGTAAATGAAAGAAGTATGAGTAAATTGAAACTATTATACAAATATTAACATTTATGCAAATTCAGTGCCTTAAAGTAAATAAGCTATACAAAATATACAACGGATGGTCGTGACCACGGATACTAGAATACACGGTAGGGGTCATGAGTAGGCTGCGCAGTAGACTCAAGCATCAGTGACGTCACTCAGAACCCACCCTCCCGGCCTGTTGCCTGCCGCTCTTACACCGTTCGTGTTTCCACTTGTGGGATTTTTCCTGAATTTTACATATTTTCTCTTTTTTTTATATTTTAAATATGGTTGTCATATAATATATTGTTAATATTTACTTCCACATTTGTTGTATTTCGTACTATTCTTATTGTACACTTCATTTCATCATTATTCACAATTAATTATTTTAAATGAAGTACTGCAGTGGCAGACAAAATTTTTCCTGAACAACTTGTATTCTTAGATTGACACCATTAAAATTAATGGTTTCATCCATTTAAGTTAGCATACTTTGATTGCAACTAAATGAACGTTTCTACTAGTTATTTTCAGTATTCAGTTTTAAGGTATGTTTAATCACTTTGCTTTTATTCTTTTATGTTTACATACCTCAATAGGTCCTTAAGTTTTACAGTTAACCTGAGCTTGTACTATTTTATTACAATGTACTACGAAGACAAAGGCTGAGATATAGCTGTAATATCAATGTTGTGTATTCATTGGTAATATTACTATGTATTATTGTTATTAAAACAATAAACACTTTTTACTTTGACATTTTAGTCTTCTCCTTCCCAACATTTTTGTTCCAAGCCTGAGATTTGTAATAAATCTACTAAATATGGTGAATGTTTGAATTTGGATAGTCTGTTACTACTTATGTTTGACTACTATACAAGTTTCAGGAAAACTACTTTTTCAGTACAAGTATCATTTTTAATCTATATATAATAATAAACGGTACCAGGAACTGGCACATACTTTCTCACAAACATATTTAAATTATTAAACAGATTCACTGTGACTTCATAATTATAGGTGGGATAGGAGAGGTGATTTATTAAAGTAGGAGATTAACTAATAAATATTATTATTATTATCTAGAAAGAAAACTATTCGATCGATTTCGAAAGAATTTGCACCAAACACGTCAATTAGGCTTGTATAGATGTACGAAAAAAGGTTTTGAAAATTTTTGAAAACAACCCCCTTTATGGCAAAAAACCCCCCAAAATCAGTTATTATTATTAGCTAAACGAGAATTTTTAGAAAGGTACGGTTTTTTGCATAAAGACTACAAATAAGCCAAATTTTATCAAAATCGTTAGTCTTTTTTTTATAAAAAATAACAACTGTTTTTTTGGGGGATGTTTTGCCAAAATGGGGTTTTTTTCAAAAATTGTTTTTCGTGCATCTATACAGCCCTACTTGACGTGTCTGGTGCAAATTTGTTTGAAATCGATCGAATAGTTTTCGCTCTAGCTTTGTATACACAGACAGAAAGACATTTTGTAAAAACCACTTTTTTAGACACGGGGGGAGGGGGGTCCCAAAACGGATATTTCCACAAAAATCTCAACATCGATTTTTTTGCGATTACTATACTTTCTCTATACTATAGTATAGTGAGAAAGTAAAAATGAATTGCTGTTCCTTTGTAACCGCATCACTTGAGAACGGCTGGATCAATTTAGCTATTTTTTGTTTAAAATATTCGTAATAATCCGAACTAGGTTTTTATATAAAGAAAATTTTTATAGTTTCCCCGAAAAAGTTTCAAATTTTGAAAAAACTAAACAGCCTTTTTTGTATGGACTCAAGACCATAGCGCACAAAAACAGCTGTTCGTGTAAAAAAGCTTAGCAACACATCATGTTTGTTTAAGTTTACATTCATTACCATATAGCAACATTACTTAGCATTTATAATCGGTTTATTATTCTTCAAACCAAACCCAACAGCATGTTTAGGTTGATTGACCAACTTAAAGCAAACAAAAAAACAACTAAAAATGTTTAATGTATTTTAATTCAATTCAATCATTGGTTGTTACAATACATAATATATATAAAACAGCTGGTTTGGATCAAAAACTTAACATAATTTTAGGTTAGGACTGCAATGAACCAAAACACGTTTATTTGCAACCAATTGTGCTAATTTAAAATCTGGTGTTTTACAATTCTTCAAAACTATTAGTTTTTTTAGATTAAGTAAAAGTAAACGAACAGTTTATTGTATTATCTATAAAAGTTTACAAACTATAAATCGAAATTTGTGTAGTATATTCTTAAGTGGCATAAAAACCATTTTGCAGTTCGATTAGTTAAGTCAATGTAATGCAGTGGAATAACTACCCTTTAAATTAAATCAAGCAATAGCCAAATTGGTCGAGCCGTTATCAAGTGATGCGCTTACAAAGGAACAGCAATTAATTTTGATTATATAGATAAATGTATATACCGATATAAAATCGTACTGGCCTGCAAAATTATACTTTCGTCCCTAAGTATTAAAAATATCTAACAAAATTAAAGGCTGAAGGTTACGCGTTTTAGTGTTCGAATAGCGAATGACATTGTGGACTGTGGAGTTTGTATACAGTGCGGCAAGGCGGAGGGTTCATGGTGACGTCACGTTTCCGAGCCGGGCGGCGGGGACCTGCGCGTGACCCCTACCGTGTATTCTAGTAACCGTGGTCGTGACCCATAGCTGCCCAGAATTTTGAAAAAATGAACACCAATTTGCATTCTTACATTACACCTCAAGAAGTTCAGACGTATTAATTTTTATTCTGAAGAATTTTAAACTATAAGAAATATTGATTCTTATGAAAGCACCTATAGGCAATAATTGATCTAGATTTCCAGCAGCATTTTATAAATTGAACCTGAACATTTTCTAATCATTTTAAATATTTTAAAACATCTTGAACACTATAACTATACTGCATAAACATTCTTTTATGATTTTACTTATATATATGTCTTAATATAAGAAGCCTAATACAGGTGTCCACAAAAACAAATTTTCAAAATTCCCGTATATTTCCCGCATTTTCCCGCCGGTAAATCATGTTTTTCCCGCCGGCAAATAGCACATCTTTTAACTTTGTTATTCCCGATACACTTCACATTATTTATATATGTGTGCTTTTTAATGTAAAAATCCATTTATCAAAGCATAATACAACAAATAAATAACTTCTATAATCAAAGAATATATATTACACAATAATTTGAAACACACAGACACATAGGCTAAGTGAAGTGACGATAAGAAAGCAAATATCCAGAAAATAAATGAAAAAACAAGAAGAAAAAATGGAACACTTTTTCGAGACTTCGACTCGTGTTTTTTTTTTTTAGATAACTGTCAAAACTGGGTTTCCGTATACCCAAAAACATATAAAACGATACCCCACATTGTATTTTTAAAATTTTGACCCATAAACGTTATCCCGACGCGCTACGGCGCTCTAACTGTCAGCATCGGTTTTCCCATAACCAAAAACATATAAAACAATACCCCACACTATATTTTCAAAATATTGACTCCAAAAACGTGACTCCGACCAGATACGACTTTTTAACTGTCAAAATCGGGTTTCCCGTACCCAAAAACATTTGAAACGGTACCCCACACTGTATTTCCAAAATGTTGGCCAAAAACGTGACTCCGACGCGCTACGACTTTTTTACTGTCAAAATCGGGTTTCCCGTACCCAAAAACATTTAAAACGATACCCCACACTGTATTTTCAAAATATTGACTCCAAAAACGTGACCCCGACGCGCTACGACTTTTTAACTTTCAAAATGGGGTTTCCCGTACCCAAAAACATTTAAAACGATACCCCATACTGTAATTTCAAAATATCGACTAAAAACTTGACCCTGACGTGCTACGACTTTTTAAATGTCAAAATCGGGTTTCCCGTACCCAAAAACATTTAAAACGGTACCCCACACTGTATTTTCAAAATGTTGACCAAAAACATGACTCCGACGCGATACAACTTTTTATCCTTCAAAATCGGGTTTCCCGTACCCAAAAACATTTGAAACGGTACCCCACACTGTATTTTCAAAAAGTTGACCAAAAACGTGACACCGACGCGCGACGATTTTTTAACTGTTAAAATTGGGTTTCCCGTACCCAAAAACATTTAAAACGATACCCCACACTGTAATTTCAAAATATTGACTAAAAACTTGACCCTGACGCGCTACGACTTTTTAAATGTCAAAATCGGGTTTCCCGTACCCAAAAACATTTGAAACGGTACCCCACACTGTATTTTCAAAATGTTGACCAAAAACGTGACACCAACGCGTGACGATTTTTTAACTGTCAAAATCGGGTTTCCCCTACCCAAAAACATTAAAAACGATACCCCACACTGTATTTTTAAAATATTGACTCCAAAAACGTGACCCCGACACACGATGATTTTTTAACTCTCAAAATCAGTTTTCCCTACCCAAAAACATATAAAACGTTACCCCAAACTGTATTTTCAAAAGTTTGTACCAATAAAATTACAAAGATTTTTACAACGTTTGTGAGTGCATAATTATATCGTGTTAACAGACAGACACACAAAAATTATCGCAAGATTTCAATACTTACGCATTTTAATGCGAGCCGAAGTAATAAAGAAAATGTGATGATGTTTTGTGGTTGATGTAAACAACAAAACAAAAGGTGAAGTAAGATGAAAGTGAAAGATAGCTTGCACTGCGCAATTTAGTCAACCTTACTATGCCTGCTCCTCTACCCATAAATATAGAATGTTTAGGATACACAACAACATTTCTTGTAGTCTGTTCTTTCAGAATTGATACCCAGAGTAGGACTTCTTGAAACTCAACTCACCCTCCCGACCCTCTCGCCGAGCCGGCCGGAAGCAAACAATGATTCACCTACTGGCGCTGTTTCGCAGTACTGCAACTTTTTTTATTTCAAGTTTAAACTTAAAATTTTCAAGTCTTTTTAACTCTACATAAAATTTTAAAGAAAATGAGCCAAAACACGATTAAAATGCTTCCTAACTAGGTTTAACAGACATATTTTTTCAACTTAGTGAGAAACGTATGTAGCCTAATGTATATTTGTAACTATGTCATTGGAATTATACATTTACTGTATACTAAAGACTTAGTAGGACCTAGCCTATTCTACAGGCTGCCAACTACAAATCTAATAAGATTCACAAATATAGACTACAATTAGTCATGCAAATTCTATGAATTACCTACCAGTGTTGAAACGTTATTTAAAATACTTGGAGGAATGTCCGCATACGAAATGGTTGCTCAAATACAATTAACCTAGTCCAATTTAATAAAAACAGTGTTAAAATATTATTTAAAATACATGGCCCATGGAAGAAATTAACGCCCGATCACAATTAGCACTAATTTTATCAAATATCGGCGAAATTGAATATAACACAGTGAATTTTTACAAAAGATAACGAAGCCTGAATACAATTAGGCAAAATGTATGAAATACCAGTTATAAAATATAATTTAATTACCACAGTGAATGTCCGCAAAAGAAATCGGCGCTACCAATGTTAAAATATTATTTAAAATACAATAAATTTATTTGAACTAATTTTATGAAACACAGGCATTAAAACACAATTTAATATACAACAGGGTAGAGTTTCAACCAACAATTTGGGAAATTTATCTACTCACGAATGAGCTGAATTGCTGTGTGTACGAAATATATTAGTAGAATTTGTTTGCACCTAAGCCTCCAGCTTCGACTCACGCGCTGCTTTGCGAGTTTGCACCTCAACCTTGCGTCCTCGGGTTATGAACTGCTTCGCTCGCAGCGTACAAACTCGGCCGTCGGCCACAGATGAGAAGATGTCTGCACGGTGAAATCACCCACGTGGATTTTAACCGAGTACTTTTATGGTATTTTGCGTTTTATCGATTTTGGGGGAACCAAGCGAGTTAAAAGTCGCGAAAAAAACAAAATGTGCAGATAGTACCTTATATTCATTTTTTTATATAGAAAAATAAAAACGTTTCATTCTCGTACGAAAAATCTCAAAAAATAGTTACTTCCGGTAAAAAACCGCGCTTTCGGTTTTGGTTTTTTTGTTTGTTAACGAACTCCGAGTGACGTAGACAACCAACGTGTGTACCAAATCGGAATTAAAATCCTGGCGCTAGCGTGCAAACATATATATGGGTACATATATTTATGTAAAAAATTTTATTGATACCCTAAAACGTGTTCTGGGGACCAAGATCGGTGCTCATTTACTACTCCCGACCTTAGGTCTCACCATAAGGTTCACTGTAATAGCTCATCTTTCCTATACAAATTCGCTAACAAGTAAATCAAAAGTATTTCGTCGGGACTCCCACAAAAAGCATAAATCACGGGTAACGAAAATCCCAAAAATGTCCAAACTTTGTTGCCCCACCTAATATAAATATAATTATTATACTTTTGTTACGATCTATAAAATTCGTTACTTTTAATTGCAGTAGACACCCTGATTCTAGACACGGCACCAAACGAAATCGTAGGCGATTAACCTTGAGCATAATTTACCTTCTTGTACAAATAACTAAGCCTGCCTACACATATAAACACAAATAAAACAAAAATCATTTACTTAACAAAAGAAACAATAATTGCTTAAATATTTTTTTACTGGGGAATTTTACAGTACATTTGAATTGAAACTTGTTTTATGAATATGAATGAAAATGATTACGCATTGAAAGTGTAATTTCATTCTAGTAATGGTTTGTTTAGCAATATACAGTACAGTACGTATTTTTTAAGTATGTGAATAAAAGTAGTCGAAATCAATATTTTTAATCAGTACTTCAAGTAGCCGTATTCGTTGTAACAGTTGTCTGACAGGCAAATGATGACTAATCAAGTTGTCAAAAACCGGTTTCCAACCCACAGTGCAAATAGCGCAACTATCCCACCCCCTTTACACCAAAGATTTTGTCCTTGAACGGGTTCTCATCAACGCATATTCATAAACGAATTCGAGTTATTCCCAAATACCATTGTTGATGCAATTCTAGCAGAGGAATAGTCGTATTTTTAAAACAGTGTGCTTGCTATGCTTTCGATGTAACATACAGCAAATTTCGTTAAAAAAATACAATATTTTAGTATTCATTTTTATATAAAATACTTTTAGCGGGTACCGGTCAGCTAAAATAATTTAACTTTCACGGTTATTATAATTATTTTAACGTGCAGGATATTATGAATGGTAGAGGTAATTTAGACAGGTTCAAAAATAAAACGTTACATTTTTCAGTAAAAATATATTTTAATGTCAAATTCAACAGTGTTGATAGCAAGAAAGAGACCGTGAAAGGAAATGAATATAGGATCGGAGGAATCAATATTGTTTGTTTAATGATTGACAAAGAAGATTTCACCGCTCTTCTACGTTGAAATTTGTTTATGCTTTCTTATTTTCCGACCCTCCGATTTTCGGCAAAATTAGTTTTTCACTTATCAGATACCCAACGTATGTCTTTAGTAGTGTTTCATTACAGTAGAAGAAATCAAAAGAGATGTGTAATCCAATGGTGTCCGTCAGAGAGACGAAAATTTTGCTAAAAACAACGAGTGTTCTACCGCATTACGTAATAGCGTCGTAACATAAAGTTCCCGGAATTCCGGCGGAATTCCCGTACATTTCCCGTATTTTCCCGGTGAAAAAAAAATTCCCGTATAATTCCCGCTTTTCCCGGTCCGTGGACACCCTGTAATAATAGAACCAATTTTGTTAATTTTAAGCTATAGAATTTCAATTGCATATTTAATAAAAAGCCAGGATCAGTAACCCGAGATTAAAGAGTTCTAAGTAATTAAAAAGTATAATAAATAAAAATAAATTGTTAAAATACTAAGTGCTCTAAAAAAGGCTATTAACAGTTAAACTGTAGAACTTATAAACTAGTTTAAATTGTGTTAAATAAAATTTACTTTGTTCACAATAAAAAGACTTATTATTTAAATTATTTAAGATACATAATAAATAATAAAGTAAGTTTTCAAAAGTAAAATCAAATATTTTAAATACACATGCGTTACACTATAATACCATCCCATTAAATTTAGAAAATTTTTAGTATAGAAAGATAAACCAAATGTAATGTAAAGATTACTGATTATGCTTGTAATAGGAGTCATATACTTGTATGAAAGGATTATATTTATGCTACAAATATTTCAATATTCGATCTATACTGCCATAGAATATTTAAAATCTGTAATAACCTAAAAAAATGAAATGTCAAGACAGTGTATGCATTAAACACTGAGTAGAGTCCCGCTAAATCGAACCCCGCTAATCCGAAAAACCGCCTATTCCGAACAGAGTTCATAAAAAATACAGATTTTTTAAACTTAAAAAACAGGAGAAATTTAAAAAAACGTTCGTGAAAAAACGTACATTTATTGTTACATAAAATAGTTAAATAGAGACATATATAGAGCCTAATCGTCTGAAACGAAATATGAATGAAAGCTGATTATTTACAGTACAAGTCTGCTCCATTTATACAATTTGTAGAATAATGTGTAATCACTGCTAAACACAAAGCATTACTAATTTACACACACTTTTAAGAAGTAATGTCAGCGATTTTTTCTGTCAGAGTACTAAATCGACTTGAGGATGCAATGTTCCGCCATCGCTGCATGAACATAAAATCATGTAGTGTTGATGAAGCGTGTTGTTTGACGTAGCGTAGCGCGAGGTCAAGAGCATTTGCCGCGTCTGTGTGTGATATGATTTCAGTTTGAGCATTCCCTATTCCTCGCTTTTCTCCAAATCGATCTGTTTGCATCGATAAATTTGTAATAAGCGCACGCAGTTTATCAAACTACCCTAGAGTACACACTGAACTAGATACGACTAGACTAGTGCTCAGTGCAGTGATTCATAAATATGTTTGAAACTCGGGAGGGACCTGTTCACAAGCCTATCAACACTGTAGAGAGCTGCCATTAACAGATGTCCTCGCACATTATTTACCCAATAACATGTCAATACGTTGATATTATTTATGAAATCCGCCTATTCCGAATTCCCACTAATCTGAACAGTGTTCATTCCCAATTAGTTCGGATTAGCGGGACTCTACTATATATATCATAAGTTATTGAAATTAGAAAAATAATTTTTTTACGTGATAACAGAGTAAAAATGCAATACATATATTATGTAACCTACGCCTACCTATAAAATAGTATGAATGGAAGTATGTTGTTGTTAGAGTAAATTTACACTGAAACTATTTATACAAAAGAACAATATTTTTTTAACTGTTTATTCATTATATGTACAAGCCCAAACCTTTAAAAAAGGCATCACATTTAGAAATAATAACCAAAACTGAAACGAACGTATGAAATTGTAAAATCAGATGTTTTGTTTATTAGGGATATGAGCACAATCATAGGATGCTAAAATGCATAAGCGATGTAAAAAGAAGTATAACAAATCTTGTAAAACCTGAGATAAAGGCCAAAACATGGTTTGTAAAATAATTTTTTAGATTTTAAAATAAAATGTAAAGAACATAAGAAGTACTTGTGTGGAAAGCTATGTCCCATTTTAAATTATTTAACAACTCTTTAATGGTGAACATTACGTGTTTATACTTTTATGTGTTGTGTAGTGCTTTGTGTTATGTAATTATCCTCTAGAATTTTCGTCTTCGTCAATGACAAAGGTAGTGTCAAAATTAGTAAGACCCAGTAGAAGTAGAGGGAAATTAATAGGACCATTTGAAGGTTAGTTAATTGGTTTAAAAAAAAACTTCTTTTGTCTGCATTTCTGTTCGATTTATGTTTCTGAATTTTAATTTATGAGTCAATTTCAATTATAAATCTCTCAATAATTTTGTAATAACCTTTTAAATCATTTAGTTTTAATAAATATTCACCCAATTGTATTTATGTTTTTCATGTTTTCATTTATTTTGCTCCGAGCTAACCGGGACATCCAAAATTAAAGTACAGTCCATATCCGTAGAGACAGCCTATTACTCACAAAAGGCACATTATAAAGAGGGCTCCTAACTTTAGGGCACTTTGAAATAATGTATAATGAATATATATAGTACTTACCCTTGCCTGTAGAACTGACTGCACTGTGGTCACACTATCAAAAATAATAAAACCATAGTTGGGAACTTTACTGTTAGTAGTGCCTCCCTTCATACCACCTGACTTACTTAAGATGCGCAAGTCCACGATAGTGCCAAACTTGCTAAACAGTGACTGAAACATTTAGAACTGCCATTAAAATATGTTCAAGAATATATTTAACTTATAATATACCAAACAAAAAAGAGTATAATGTTTGTAATAATTAATTGAAAAACTAGTAATTCGAGTAAGACAAAATCTTTGATTAATGTGCATTTTCCCCATGGTGGCGGCATGAGCTATCAATTATCAATAACTAAAAACCTAGTGAATAAATGTACTTAAACTATGAATGGAAATAAAAAGTCCACAAAAGCACTTGAATATCTCAGTTTTGCACAACTACCGATTTAACCTTCATCCGCTCGCGGTGGACGGGCTCATATTTTTGCCATGGTCACGGAAATTTTGAGATCGAGATGTTTTCCTTCTTTAGTTTCTCCATCATCAGGCAGCAGTCAAGTGAAATCGATACAACCTTGGTTTTCGTTTCAGTTGTGTTGTTTATTTGCTTGCGGCCATCCGCCGCTTTGCGAGCTCTGGTGTTAAAAAATAAAATAACAGATAAACAGTTGATTCGAATGTATAATGTTTAATAATTTTAGGTTAGGCCTATACCGATGAACCAACACATGTTTCTTGAACATTCATTACCATAGCAACCAATAAAATAAAATAGACTACACTTCTCAATTAAATTTACAATGATATAAGAGTATACAATTTACAGCTTATGTGTAATATTGTTAGTTATTAATTTAATAATATTTTATAATATTGTTTTATAATATTGTTTTACACAATATTCAGTGTGTGGTATTTAATTTTCTTTAAGACTTTATGATTTCAATACAAAAGTTCAGAGGACCTATTTTTGTTATGAAGAAAATGAATGCTTGTTATTTATTACCACAGACAACATAAATTTAAACATACAAAATAATCTTTGGATAAATCGGTTTTCATAGATATGTTGTGTTTTTATCAACATAACCCCAATCCTAGAAGAATTGAACGGGAGGAGGAAGAAAAAGAAGGTGGAACATTGATCAACTATCCTGCTGACATCGACTTTGAACAACAAAACACTGAAATGGACGACCATGATAGAGACTCAGAAATTGTTATGGAACCTGGCCAAGAAGATAATGGTTTTAGTACCGAAGAAGATTTGATGAATCTAAGATTCTACATCGGGAAACATGGTGAGACTTTATGGACTAATAAAACTATTGTTCTTGCTTCTAAAACAAAAAAACATAGTAAAATCTCTTCCAGGCCCTAAGGGCCAAGCTCGCCAATACAGAAAACAATCAGAATGTTTTGAACAAATTATTACTTCTGAAATGATTGAAGATATTGTAAGATATACAAACATTTATATAATAATTGAACGAGAAAGTATTTCAGTATCTGAATTCCATGTGAGAGACTGCAGAACCACAACTAAGACTGAAATTTTAGCTTTACTTGATGTCTTTAGAAAGGGGAAATCGTGCAGACATCACAGAGTATTTTAATAAAAATGGAACTGGATAGACAAATTTGAATGAAAATCATTTCAGATTTTTGCTTAGGTACCTTAGACTTGATGATGTTAATACAAGAGTTCAAAGAATTGTAAATGACAAATTAGCTCCAATTCGTGAGTTTTTCACAAAGTTTACATCCTAGTATAAAAATTCTTACAGTCTAGGAGAGTTCACAACGGTTGATTGCAAAAAAAAAAAAAAAAAAACCAGCCAAGTATGGCTTGAAAGTTTTGTGATGCTTAAACTTTCTATACATACAACTTATTTGTCACTAAAAATAGAAATTCAATTCCTAGAAGTTAAAGGTTTGGCTGTCAGGTCGATAAAACTTTAATCTCTCTTGTTATTAAGAAAAAGAAATCTGTCTTCGTTTTATCAACTATGCAAGATGAGGACAAAGTTGATGAAGAAACTGGAAAACCAGTACAAGTTGTAGATTACAATTCCACAAAAGGTGAAGTCAATACAGTCGGCCTAATGTGTTCTAGAATTACCACCTCAAGAAGAACACTAAAGTGGCCCATGTGTATATTTTTCCACTTGCTGGACATTTCAGGAATAAATTCATTGAGAATTTTTCAATTTAACAATCCCCTTGACAAATATATCAGGATTTTTAACTACGACCTGTCCCTAGCTCTTATCTGAGAAAACGGGCAAAACTGCAACATCTTCCTAAAGATATGTGTTTTCTTAAAAAATACAATGAAGTGCCACCAGCAGCAGACGCTAATCAGCCACCAAAAGGACTTCAACCAAACTAGAGACACATTTGCTATATGTGGATCCAAAAAGAATCACAGAACTCGGTTATCGTTCAGCAAAAGCGATTGTGGGAAATTGTATGTAAAAATCACTGCAGCATTATTTGCAACACATGTGCGGAAACTGTTGAAGAGGAAAGTGACATGGATTATAAATATTTGATTTAATGTTTGTTTGTGTTAGTTTTAAAGATGCTTAGTTAATTTAATAATGTTCTTTGTTTTTTTTTTAAATTTAATTTTATCATGTTTTTAAAGTAAATTCAAAAGATATATTAACCTTCCACCCCACCGTCGTTTATTAAGCAAATATTTTATTTAATGTTTGTGTTTGGTTTTAAAGATTCTTAGTTGTGTTAAATTAAATAAACTGTTTTTCCCTCAAAAAGTTGCTGGTTTCATATATTTTGTTTATGTTTCTAAGCCCTATTATTATCATTCCTCTACAGCTTTTGTCCGTCAAAACTTCAAAAAATGTAAAGGACGGCAGTTAGCTGCCGCGCAAGCAGAAGTGCTCTGTAGTGCCACGCTATCGGATGAAGGTTAAAATAAATAAATTTATTTAATATTATTATGTATTAAAAAAAAATACATAAGTGTAGATAACAAGTATTTACTGGAAAAACTTAAATTTAGTTATACCAGTACAAAAACAAAGATGAAGTACAAATTGAAAGTAGTACAGTACTGATAATACAGTCAATTTGTGCTCAAAAGAGCCCCTAGCACTGAACATTTCTTCATCTCTAGTACTGCTAAAAGTGATTTTTTGCATGTAATAAGTATTATGTTACAACTGTCTTTGAACTGCAAACAAGCCCATTAGAGGCTTTTCCAGTTAAAATTATTTTGTATAAGTACTGGTTTGTTTTAAGGAAAATGGGTTAGATAAAAAAAAAAATAGTTACCCTGAGGTCATCTTCAGTTGCCGTGAGGGGGAGGTTTCCCATAAACAGTTGATGATTATCAGAGTACTGTTGTGAGTTTCCTCCACCACCACTACTACCTCCTTGTCTCCTCCTGTCACCATCTGCACCATATGGAACTATATCATCTCGACCCCCTTTAAAAGTTTAAGTAGATACACATATTTACATTCATACTTCAAAAAACAATTCCTGCATATGTATATTACGAACAGCAATACAATATCTTCTTGGTGAACTTTCCCTTTATTTTCAAATCATTTACTTGAATATTAATAGTGATTAGCACCGAAGGAATATATTTATTAATGTGGTATGTTTCATTACCATTTTCTGTAATCGTTGTTTTGATAATGTAGCAAAAACCAACTGGGTTCAGTTTGGAATTTCATACTTACAACTACTACTAAAATAGTAACAAAGAAATTCGTAAGAAATATAACAGACTGCTATTACTACATAAAACCTATTGGATAGTAAAAGGGAAAATTTATTCAAAATAAAAAAATTAAAAATCTTTCACGAATCAATAGAACGATCTTGCGACACCTAGCGGCAATTTTTAACAAACATTTCAGAAAAGATTCTGATATTCCAACAAACAGAACCAAATAAATTTACTTCCAAAAATCCTAGACATACACAACTCGCATCAAAATTACCCCAAATTAATTCAGCTATACAGATAAATTCTCGAATCAGAACCCAAGAACATTGACAAAAATAAATATCGCAATTTAGAAAACAAATAAAAAATCGGCTTAGTCCGAAACAATCTGTTTAGCGGCAAATCTTTAAATATTACAAGAAAATGAAAGCAAGACCTATAAAAAAACTAACATGACCTTTAGAACAAACGTAAAATTTGACATCTAATATCTCATCTGAGAAAAAAAAGAGTACAGATAATTAAATATAGTGGAATAAACAGCAGAAATAAAAATACAAGATGGATGCCACCCAAAAGCAAGCCTCTCCTCGATATAATGACACGCCCCTCAGACCGAATGGGCAATCTCATTGGACGACTAAATTCCATTGATTCAAATAAATGAAATAATATGGAGTTTTTTAAAAGTAGTGTAAATTAGTTTGTAAGATATATTATTATTTTAATAAAAGAAGTTATTTGTTCCCCAAATATAAGCCAAATATAATAATTGTCATATGTAAATGCCACTATCGCAAAATCAGTGATTAACACGTTTTAAGATAAAATATTCAGCCATTTTCATCACCTCATTTCATAATATAAATACGCCTCCCAAAAGTTCAAACAAGGATATAGAAGGTGGAATTTAAAAAGATTCCTAGAGGAGAATAGATGGTTAAGAAAACAAAACAACTGGGCAACAAAGCTTCTGAGCTGGTCCCATGCTTAACAGTATGAAAATAATTCATCGTCAACACATTTCATCCAAAAAAATTAACTATGCAGTTAATAATTATCACATGAAGAAACTTTAAAAAGTGTGATTCAATAATAAGTGCAGTGTTTTATTCGGTATTAACCCTTTCCACTCGAGTGTTGGGGCAGCCCCGCACCCTACTAATCCGCACGAACTCGTAAGTCGTGCGAGCCCCGAACTCGCTATGACAACGTTCTTTGATTGCATTTGAACGGACGTAGTTACTTTAATGACCGCTATTGTTGAAGATTGAGATGTGTTGCAATCTTTGGAATTTTTGTAGAACCATTGAGTTCAGTTTCTGTGGTAAATAAATCTTAGAAAATGTAATGTTTGTCGTCTTTGGCCGCTCTGTAAACTGCTGTCTGCTCTCGCCGTTGTTTGGTTCCTACTTATTACGCAGTGTTTTAGTGAGCTTACACATTGTTTAGTTTGTTGTACTAGGTTATCGTGTGTAATTTAACACTTTATTTTTTAATATTATTCTTTTTATAATAATGATTGTTGTAAAATAAAATGAATGCAGTTTGTTACAAAATGACGGGCATGGCGACGGAACTTTTGTTTCGAACCTGAGTGATTCCAATATTACCAATAAATTTTGAAAAAAGCTTTTCTTACTAGTTTTGACCTAAATAATGCTGTTGCTAAGCTATAAAGTAAATAGTTGAGGCAATTTTGTACAAGTTGGTGTCAAAACTAATTTTTTACAAGAAACTTGTTTTTCAATTAAATTTTTTTTTATAATGTATTAATTATTGTGTATAAAACATTTGTAAACCACTTAATTTTGTTTGTAAGGGATATAGACAACAAAAAACAAGCAACAAATATAGGTCTTTCCATTGAAAATTTGTCCAAAATTCTTGTTTTCCCCAGTTTTTTGTTACGAATTTCTATTTTTTTCAATAAATAAAAATTAAAAAAATATACTAAAAAGTAAAAATATATGTTTTATTTCATAGCAATCTATACTTTAGTCGTAGAAGAAACTACATATAAAAAATTAGCCTTTTAGAACTGACAGAAATACTTTTTTTGGAGTAAATAAATTAAAGTGCAATATACGCTCAAAATTAAATGGAGCTGATAGCAACACTAGGTCCCCAGTAATTGGAGTGGAAAGATAAAAAAGGAATCCAGAGTAAATACCAAATTAAATATTGCCTTCTTGGTTAGACCAATCTATTTATGTTTCATATTCATTTATTGTATAAACGAATTAACAGGGTGTCTAGCAAATTTCCCATATAAAATTCCCGACTTTTTCCCGAATATTTTGTCGAAACCAAGTTTATATATTTATGGCTTATCAACACTACAAATACGCTCGTTCGGACTACAAGGGCTGGTTCGCACGAGCGACACGCGGCAATTCGGCAGTTGCGGAAGCATTTAATTAAATCGGAGTTAGTATGAGATCGGTGTTCACGAGCGACAGCGTCACCGCCGCATCCACATGAATCGGCGTCTTGTCGGTACATTAAATTAGATAAAGCAGTTCTAACGCGCAGCGAATGACTGTAGCTCCGTTTAGCAATTGCCGAGGGCGGTGATTTGTTCTGTGAAGTCCAAAATTATTGTTTCCCGGTCGGAAGAATACGACGACCGAATAATATTATTAGCGTTAATTTTTAAAAACGCCGGCATTAAAACGCAATGTTATATACAACAGCGTATTTCCGCGAAAAAATCGATGCCCGAAAACCATTTGTGCCAATTTTATCAACTACCATTGTTCAAATAGGCTATACTATTTAAAATACAATGACTAATGTACGCAAAAGAATACGACGCCCGAATATTAATAGCGTTAATTTTATAAAACGCCGGCATTAAAACGCAATGTAATATACAACAGCGTATTTCCACGAAAAAAAATCGATGCCCGAAAACCATTTGTGCCAATTTTATCAACTACCATTGTTCAAATACTATTTAAAATACAATGACTAATGTACGCAAAAGAATAATATTATTTGCGTTAATTTTATAAAACGCCGGCATTAGAACGCAATGTAATATACAACAGCGTATTTCGGCAAAAAAAAATCGATGCCCAAATACAAATTGTGCCATTTTATCAACTACCATTGTTCAAATACTATTTAAAATACAATGACGAATGTCCGCAAAGAATACGATGCTTGAATATTATTAGAGCTAATTTTATAAAACGCAATGTAATATAGGGTACAACAGCGTATGTCCGCGAAAAAAAACAATGCTCGAATACAATTTATGAAAATTTTATGAACTACTATTGTTGAAATATTATTTAAAATACAATGATGAATGTCCGCAAAGAATTCGACTCCCGAATATTATTAGCGCTAATTTTATAAAACGCAATGTAATATAGGGTACAACAGCGTATGTCCTCGAAAAAAAAAACGGTGCTCGAATACAATTTATGAAACTTTATGAACTACTATTGTAGAAATATTATTTAAAATACAATGATGAATGTCCGCAAAGAATTCGACTCCCGAATATTATTAGCGCTAATTTTATAAAACGCAATGTAATATAGGGTACAACAGCAAATGTCCTCGAAAAAAAAACGATGCTCGAATACAATTTATGAAAATTTTATGAACTACCATTGTTGAAATATTATTTAAAATACAATGATGAATGTCCGCAAAGAATTCGACTCCCGAATAATATTAGCGCTAATTTTATAAAACGCAATGTAATATAGGGTACAACAG